>PVJA010044672.1:0-10196 GCA_004027025.1 Myocastor coypus | reverse complement strand
AAGGCCAGCAATATACCTTCACGGTCTTGCCACAAGGGTATATTAACTCTCCTGCTCTGTGTCACAAATTAGTTCGTAGGGATCTTGATCATTTTTCTCTTCCTCAAAATATCACACTGGTCCATTACATTGATGACGTTATGCTTATTGGGCCTACTGAGCAGGAGGTGACAACCACCTTGGATTTGTTAGTACAGCATTTGAGCGCCAGAGAATGGGAAATAAATCCCACAAAAATTCAAGGTCCTTCTACCTCAGTGAAGTTTCTAGAGTCCAGTGGTGTGGAACATGTAGAGATATTCCTTCTAAGGTAAAGGATAAATTGTTGCACCTGGCTTCCCCTATGACCAAAAAGGAGGCACAGCGCCTAGTAGGCCTATTTGGATTTTGGAGACAACATATTCCTCATTTAGGTGTCTTACTCCGACCCATTTACCGAGTGCCTCAGAAAGCTGCTAATTTTGAATGGGACCTGGAACAGGAAAAAGCCCTGCAACAGGTCCAGGTTGCTGTTCAGGCCACTCTGCCTTTGGGACCATATGATCCAGCAGATCCCACGGTACTTGAAGTATCAGTAGTAGATAAGGTTGCTGTTTAGAGTCTTTGGCAAGTCCTCATAGGTGAGTTGCAGTGGAGGCCTTTAGGATTTTGGAGCAAGGCTCTGCCATCATCTGCAGACAACTATTTTCCTTTTGAGAAACAGCTGTTGACCTGTTACTGGACATTGGTGTTATTGGACATTGGTGGAAGCCCAGATACCTATGGCTTCTATGCCTGCCATATTGCTTTCTGTTTCCAAGCATGCCCCTATGGCATTGTGGGGTATGCCATTTAATCAGCTGTCAGAAGAAGAGAAGACTAGGGCCTGGTTTACAGATGGCTCTGCACGCTATGCAGGCACCACCTGCAAGTGGACAGCTGAGTTCAGTCTCAGTTCCAGGAAAAAAAAATTGCAATAGAAGCAACAAAGAGGGAATCTGTTTCTTTGTCTCTCTTATATTCAATTCAGGCTATTGCCTCAGGCTGAGGCAGGTATACACACTCATAATCCCAGCAGTACTAAAATCCATAATCCTAGCAGTACTAAAATCCATACTTTCAGTGGAATATGAGTTAGTCTCAAACTCTAGTAGTCCCCACCCCATGACTGCATGAGGCTTTTAGGGTACAGCTAGACACAAACCATAACAAACACTCTAGGATTTATAATACATGTATTTTACTTATTACAATCAATCTTCAAGCATTATACCATTATCATGTAACATAAGAGCCTTAAACCATATACTTTAGGAACCTTTAATTCCTTCCCTCCACCTTTTGCTTTTGGCTATGTTGGAAAGCAGACATAATATGTTGTTAATAATTTTCTTTATTATCTAGCATTTTTGGTACTTTGTGTAGATCTATTTGCCTCTCCTAGCCTACTCCTGCCTAAAGGAGGTCTGCTGACAACAGATTTTCCCAGATATTTCTGCTACTTTGTCAGCTCTCTTGGGCCACCTCTGCACACCTGCGTGGCAGAGCTGCTTCCTTCCACCCTCTTGTGGCTCTGCTCTGGTCTGTGACTTGGCCCTGGGCTTCTTGAACAGTAGGGGGGTGCAGTTCTCTTGTCCTGGTCCAGTGCTTGTTTTGTTTTTTACTGTGTGTGTTGGTGTGGTGGTGGCACTGGAGTTTGCTCACAGAAGAGCTGATGTTAGTCCCCCTTAGATTAATTTACTTTTGAGACAGGTCTTATTTATGAGCTTCTCAGACTAGTCTTAAACATCTGGCTCTCCTGCTTTGGCCCAGGGTGGCTGGGAGGCTTCCATTCCTTGTGTAGTGTGTGCATTGTGTCGTTTTGTTGATGCTAAGGATTGAGTCCAGGGCCTTGTGCCCTGATTTATATCCCTAGTTTCAGTTTTAGGAAGGCTGCAGGGCTCTGGCTTGACCTCACTGCTTTCCGTCTCTTCTGGGGAAGCTACATTCCACCCTGTGTTTTGCTTGGACCTCATTGTTAGAAGACTGTGGCTTGGGGTTCCACAGGAACCTGGGCCCAAGGTGGTTTCTTGTCCCTCTTGGAGAGGTGGAGGGAGTTTGCTTCTGTTGTAGGCAGCTGAATTAAATAGAAATATTATAGGCAGTCAGACAGGGCCAGGTCCTCAAAGACAACATGGAAGACAAGGTGACTTTGTAACTTTGGAAGAGACAGACCAACCTCTGCTGTGGGCCAGACCTCAAGACAAAAGAGTAAAAAATGCAGCCACATACTTCTCTAAGCATGAGCATCAGCTACTGGTACTCTAAGTAGGTATCAGTCTCATTAAAAAAAAAAAGCCCAAATGAGTCACTAACCCAGCCCCCAGCAGGAAGGGGCCCTGTCGTGTATTCATACCTGCTTGCTACCTGACTTGCTTCCCCATTTGATACTGAATTTAATCAATTTCGCCTGAGCAATGGTGCTTGTAATCTCATTGGTTGGCCATAGTTTTGTCCCACTTCATGTCCACCTAAGTGGGCTCCTATGTTCTCTACCACCTTAGACCCACCTCACTGCATGGTTGTTGTTTTTTGTTTGTTTGTCTTTTTGAGACAGGGTCTTTCTATGCAGTTCAGGCTGGCCTTAGGCTCATTTTTGTAGCCCAGGCTGGTCTCAAACCCAGGTTGGTCTCAAACATGCACCAATCCTCCTGCCTCAGCCTTTCAAGTGCTGGGATTATAAGCTTGTGCCACCCTGCCCAGATCCACTGCATGGTTTTAATGCAGTGTAAAACCTGATCTAGGGTGGATGACCTCCAAATGGTACAGGGAACCTCCAAGTAATACAGGGAAAACTGATCTTCCAACCTGAAAAGTACCTGGGATGAGTTTGTGTGCCCTAAAACCAAAGAATGGGGGGCCAGCGAGATGGCTCAGTGGTCTAAAGTGCCTTAGGCAAGCTTAGGCAACCAAAGGACCTCAGTTCAACTCCCCATACCACATGCTGTGCCAGCCCCACCCCCAGGGTAGACTGAGCCGGCCATAATATAAAAAATAAATAAATAAAAGTAAAACTGATGAATGAATTTTAGGAACATACGGAGGTAATGAGCAGAACATATTTATTGAGAGAAAGAAAGTTTCTGTCTGAGAGGGGGACAGGAGAGGGGCACTGAGCGGATTGTTCCCCAGAAGCTGTCTCTTCCAGGGACTTTTATAGAGGAAAACCATGTGGTGAGACCAGTCTAAGGTGAAAATGGAAACTCGCTTTAGGTGGGCATGAGGTGGAACAAAGCTATGGTCAACCAATGAGGGTACAAGCACCACTGCTCAGGTAAAATTGATTAAAGCCAATACCAAGTGGGGAAGTGAGTCACATAGCAAGCAGGCTTGGATACGGAACAGAGTCCCTTCCTGTTGGGGGTTAGGTTACTGACTCATTTAAGCTCTTTTTCTGTCTTTTTGGTACAGGGTCTTGCTACACAGTTAAGGCTGACTTTGAGCTCCCTTTTGTAGCCCAGGCTGATCTTGAACTCACATTGATACTCCTGCCTCAGCCTCCCAAGTGCTGGGATTACAGGCATGTGCCACCATGCCGGCTTCACTTAGGCTCTTTTAAGGTGATTGATACCCATTTAGAATATCAGTCCCTCATGTTGCATATTGTCCTCGCAGTAGTTCTACAGAGCACAGTGTGTGGGCATGACCCACCTCCCTATTGATGCTGCTAAGAAGAAAAAAAAAAAAAAAAAGAAGAAGAAAGGAAAAGAAGATTCTTCTCTTTGGACTAAGAGGAAGCAGATGCATACACAGTCAAATGTTCTGCAATTGCAGTGGGCCACCAGTGAAGCTTGTAATGTTGGAGGCTATTGATCTAAGCCTCCTAAAGCTCATCTCACCAGAAATTTTAAATCTTTAAGTATTCACTGCCTACCCCTTTCTACTTTGAGAATTCTAATTATATGAATATAAGTTTGTTGATTTTGACACAGAGCAAACTATTATATGACTGTTCTGTACATTCTTTCTTCACTTTTATTTTAGACATTTTTTTTTCTTTTTGAGACAGGGTCTGGCTATGCAGTTCAGGCTGGTCCTGAGCTCACTTTTGTAGCCCAGGCTGGTCTCGAACTCGCACCGATCCTCCTGCCTCAGCCTCCCGAGCTCTGGGATTACAGGCGTGCGCCACCACGCCCGGCTTAGACAATTTTTATTGTTATACTCATTTGTAAATATTTTATAGTGTGCTATCTGTTATTAATCTCATGCTATGTATTCATTTCAGAAATATTTCTCTAAAATTCAATCTGTCTACATCCTGTATCTTTCACATTTCAGTATACATCCATAATTTTAATATGCTATGTAATTATTGATTTTTAATAAAGTTAATAATGAGAAAAAAACAAAAAAAAAATAGAATATCAGTCCCTGATGCATGTTCCTAGAGATGTGGCTACATTTGTTTCTTCTTTTATCTTGAGGTCTGGTCCAGAGGTGGGAGTGTCTGCCTCTTGCAAAGCTGTAAAGTCACCTTGTCTTCCATCTTGTCTGCTTGAAGGCCTGGCCTTGACTGCCTATAATATTTCTATCTAATTCAGCTGCCTATAACAATTTTACTCTATAAAAGTTCTTGGAAGAGACAGCTTTCCAGGGACAACCACTTGGGTCCCCCTTCTGTCCCTGTCTTGGACAGAAGCTTTCCTTCCTCTAATGAATATGTTCTGCTTATAGCTTCCGTTTGTTCCTAAAATTCATTCTTCTATTTTAGAGAACATGAACTCATACCGGGTACCTTTCAGGTTGGGAGTTTCATTTTCCCCTATATCATTTGGAGGTCATTCACCCCACATCAGTTTTTCTCCCTGTGTCACTTCTATGGCTCCCCCTCCCCCAGTGCATTGGTCTTGTCTTGAGAGTGTTTCTTACCCAGCTACCATGCTGGTGGTTTTGCTTCCATTCCTCCTCTAGACTTAAAAATTTTTTGCCAAGACTTGGCATGAGAGAGTTTTGTTTTGTTTTTGCGGGACTGGGGATCGAATTCACGACCTTGCACTTGCCAGGAAGGCACTTGTGCTCTGGAGATATCTCCCCAGCCCCTGAGAATTTTCTTCGTCTACCAAAGATACTTTTGCTAGACTTTATAAATAAAACCCCGCTCTCACAAGAATTATCACAAAGAATCAACAACTAGGATCTCATCTTATTAAATGAGTGAAGGGATAACCCATAATGTGGCAAAAATATTTGCCAGCTGTTCATCAGAAAAAGGATTATTATCAATAACATATAGAGGCCAGGGAGATAGCTCTGTGGCACAAGTGCCTACTTGGCAAGTGCAAGGTCATGAGTTCGAGCCCTGGTCCTGCCAAAAAAGAACATATAAGGGGCTAAGCGTGGTGGCACATACCTGTAATTCCAGCACTTGGAAGGATGAGGCATGAGGATCAATGCGAGTTTAAGACCAACCTGAGCTACAAAAGGCCAGCCTGAACTCCATAGCGAGACGCTGCCTCAAAAAGATGAGAAAAAAAAAAAAAAAAAAAAAAAAAGAGCTGGAGAGATAGCTCAGCAGTCAAAGTGTCTCCCTGGTAAGTCAAGTGTTGCAGACAGCTAAATTAGATAGAAATATTATAAGCAGTTACATAGAGCCAGGCTCTCAAGGATGGCATCAAGACAAGGTGATTTCACAACTATAAACAGACATTCCTCCGCTGTGGACCAGGTCTCAAGACAAGAGTAAACAGATACAGCTACTTACTTCCCTAGGGATATTCTAAGCAGGTATCTTTTTTTTTTTTTTTCAGGACCTGGGTTCGAACTCATGACCTGGCACTTGCCAGACAGACACTTGTGCCACAGAGCTATCTCCCTGGCCCCCTTTATTTATTTTTTTGTTTTGTTTTGGTTTTTTTGAGACAGGGTCTCTCTATGCAGTTCAGGCTAGCCTTTAACTCATTTTTGTAGCCCAGGCTGGTCTCAAACACACATCAATCCTCCTGCCTCAAGCCTCCCAAGTGCTGGGATTACAGGGGTGCACCACCACACTCAGCTAATTTTTAATTTTTATATTTATTGCATCCGAGGTCCAGACAGCACACCCAGCATGTGGGGCCGGGGATTGAACTCAGGTCCTTGTACTTGCCAGGTCAGTGCTTATTCTTCTGACCTATCTCTCCAGGCTCTCACCAGACCTATTATCTTGTTTTGAAATTTTATTTCCTTTTTTTTCTTACAGGACCAGGGTTCAAATTCACAACCTTGCACTTGCCAGGCAGGCACTTGTACCACAGAGCGATCTCCACAACCCCTGAAATGTTATTTCTTTTTTCTCTCTAAAATAAAATTTTAAAAAATGCCTTTGCTTGTTGAGAAAAACAACCTGGAAAAGCTAGTGGAGCTCTCTGCTCCCCCTCCCATCGTAGCTTATTATCTCCCACACACCCGCACTGCTCAGGTCCTTAGCTCCAGATTTTCTTATGAGCCCCCACTGGAGACCCTTGGCAGAGAGCCTGGAATGTCTGGGGCCTCACCTATAGCAAACTGACATGCTAGCATACATTGAGCTTCCAGAACCTATTCAAAGTCAGATGTGGTGGTACACACTTGTAATTCCAGTACTTGGGAGGCTGAGGCAGGAGGATTGCTTCAAGTCTGAGACCAGTCTGGGTTACATAGTGAGTTTGAAGTCAGCCTGAACTACAAAGCGAGACTCTACCTCAAAAAAAAAAAAAAAAAAAAAAGTTCAAATTTTAGCTGATTTCTTCTTACCCATATGGATGGTGAACTGCTTTTCCTGTGCTAAAACAACAGTGACAATTTACACATCCCTCAATATCTTTGAGGAGCATGTATGTTTTCCTCTCTGAAGAACTCAAGAAAAATTTCAACTTTGTAAATATCTGCCCTTTCCTCACTATTGGGGTGGGTGGGCGCAATGCTCTTTGTCACTTTTTTTCAAGCAAGATGGAAATATCCTGAAATCTTTACTTTTTGTAACTGAAAGAGACATTCTGGCTTTTTAAAAAAATTTTTAATTAATTAATTAATTAATTATTGTCTTTTTGAGACAGGGTCTCACTATGCAGTTCAGGCTGGCCTTGAACTCACTTTTGTAGCCCAGGCTGCTCTGGAACTCACACTGATCCTCCTGTCTCAGCCTCCCAAGTGCTGAGATTACAGGCTCGTGCTACCACACCCCCTGGCTTCTGGCTGTCTTTTTATGATAATAATGAAGGATTAGCCACTCTGGCTTTAATAGAGTACCCCACACAGGAATTTTGTCAAAAATAATTAACCAGCCTACACAGATGGTTCCAATTTTTGCTGCATCTCCATAGCTTGACTCAGGCATAATGGAACACAGTGTCTGTATTAGTCCATTCTTCCACGACAAAATATTCAAGCCTAGGTTATTTATAAAGAGAAAAGAACCAGAGAGATGGCTCAGCAGTCTAAGCGCCTCCCTGGAAAGCTCAAGGACCCAGGTTCAATCCCTAGTATCATGCAGGCTGTTGAACCTGGATCCCTGTGCTTGCCTAAGCAGGTGCTTAGTCACCTAAGCTATCTCACTGGTCCAAGGCCACACATTTGCTAGGCCCACTGCCACAAAGCTACATCTCCAGCCCCTTCCTTTTTTCCCCAGCTCTTATTTTTATGCACCTCGGACTTACAGCGATTCTCGTATTTCAGCCTCCACAGCTGGGATTTAGTGGCCGCAGGACATGCAGTACCAGGGATTGAACCCAGATCTTTGTGCTTGCCAAGCAGGCACTTAGACTGCCGAGCTATCTCCCCAGCACGCCCCCCCCAGCCCTTTTAAATTTTATTTTAAAATAGGGTGTCATATGTCTGTCATTCCAGCACTTCGGAAGCTGAGGAAGGAGGGTCACTGCAAATTTTGATCTAGGCTGGGCTACACAGTGAGACCCTATCTCAAAGAAGCAAACAAAGAAACAAATGATCTCATTAAGTCAAATATTGTCTCTATTCTATGTACATGATACCTAGGCTCACAGACTGGGATCCAAACCCAGACAAGCACTTTACTATCGAGCTATCTGTATCTCCAGACCTCCTCTTTTTTTTTTTTTGTCTTTTTGAGACAGGGTCTCACTATGCAGTTCAGGCTGGCCTTGAGCTCACTTTTGTAGCCCAGGCTGGTCTCGAACTCACACCGATCCTCCTGCCTCAGCCTCCCGAGTGCTGGGATTACAGGCGTGAGCCACCACACCTGGCTCCTCTTTTATTTTGTATTATGGCAGCCTCAGCCTGCCCTGAGGGTGGGGCTGGCACAGCATGTGGTGTCGGGAATCCAACCTCGGTCCCTGCGGTTGCCTAAACTTTCCTAAGCAAGTGCTTTAGACCGCTGAACCATCTTGCTGGCCCCTCTTTTCTTATAAAAAGCCACTAATTCAATTAAGAAGAAGAGGCTGGGGATATAGCTCATCGCATAGGTGCCTTCCTGGTAAGTGCAAGGTTCTGAGTTCAATTCCTGATACCTAGAAAACAAAAACAACAACAAAAAACCCAGTCAATTATGGAGATCTTTCCCTCATGAATTAACCTAACCCTAATCACCTACCAACTGCTCAGACCTCTAACTACCATCAACACATGACTTTAGGGATTAATTTTCCAATACCTGAACTTTAGCAGCTAGAGATCTTTGTACTTTCCTGTCAGCCTCTCTGAGAAGAGCACAGCCTTTTCTGTCTCTGCAGCATTTTACAATATATACAAAGAGAGACCTCACTTGCTTACATTTTTCTTATTTGATTCTTCTAATAACTTCTTTGGGTTATTTTTGGTTTTGTTGCCTTTTTGAGACAGTGTCTCTCTATGTAGTTCAGGCTGGAGCTTGTAATGATCCTCCCGAGTGCTGGGATTACAGGCATGCACCACCATGCCCGGCTAATTTTGTTGTTATATTTTTGTTTTCCTTGCTAAGGATTGAACCCATATCCTTAAATATGCTAGGTAAGCACTTTATTTTTTTATTTTTTGGTGGTACCAGGGTTCAAACTCACGACCTTGCACTTGCCAGGTGGACACTTGTGCCACGGAGCTATCTCCCAGGCCCTAGATAAGCGCTTAATCAAGGAACTGCAGAACTACAGCCCTAACTCTATAAAGGGTGCATCATATTCTGTTGAGAGCAGCTCTTTTGGGGCAGCTTTCAGCCATATTTCTAGTCACCTAGACCCTAGAGCAGCATTTTGCAAGTTGCAGGTTATTATCCATTAGTGGGCCATGAAATCAATTTAGTGAGCAGTTTCCAGCATTTTAATTTTTTAATGAAATAGAAAACACCTGGTACACCCTGAATAGTGAACCAGAGTACTTTCTTGCAAAGCTGATTCAATTACACATTTTCATATACATGCAGACACTGGGTCACCATGTGTAGAATGAATTTCCCTGTGCAAAACCTGTCAAGGAGTTTGAAAGCTATTGACCAGCAGCACACCTCAAACTTTTTAGTTCCACAACCCTTTTGCAATGCTGAAAATAGTGAGAATGCTCCCAAAACTGGTTTTTGTAGGCTTCCTTACTTATTGTTGTTGCTATTGTATGTTAGTTTTTCTTTTCTTCTTAATGTATTTAGTACAGGGTTTTACTACTGTAGATCACATAGTGATTCTCCTGTTTTCAGCCTCCCATGCACTGGGATTACAGGTACATGATGCCATACCCAGTCTCAATCACCATCTTAGCTCAGTGTGTCAGTAGGGGTGGGTGTGGAACCTCAGCTGCTATACTCTACCGAAGCAGGTGCTTTAGTCCACTGATCTATCTGGCCAGCCCTGTTAGTTTTTCTTGGTGGTACTGAGGATTGAACCAAGGGCCTTCACACTGAGCTATGTATTATCTCTTTTAAAATTTTTATTGCTAGGTAGGATCTCACTAAGTCATTAATTTGTCCAGGCTAGGCTTGAATTTGTCATCCTTCTGCCTCAGCCTCCCAGATTGCTGGGATCATGTGCACCACCACACTGTACTTTTTTTGTAGGTTTTATCTATTATAAATTAAGACAGGGAGGACAATATGCAATATGTCAACTTTCAAAGAAAAGAAGGGGGAAAAGAAAAACAAAAGTAATGTGGATTTAGAAAGGTTAATGTTTAATTGTTTGATCAATCTTATATACCTATATGTATTAATCTAAACTGATCCGATGATGAAAATATGTAATATAACCATTGTTAAATTTAAACAATAAAAGAATTGAAAAAAA
>PVJA010044671.1:0-16054 GCA_004027025.1 Myocastor coypus | reverse complement strand
TTTTTTTTTTTTTTTTTTTTTTTTTTTTTTTGTGGTTGTTGTTGTTGAATTTCTGGAATCTTGATTATTATATGCCTTGATGTGGGTATATTTTTTGTTCTGGTTATTTGTAGCTCAGTCTTTCTTTCTGTCTGTCTGTCTGTCTGTCTGTATCTCTCTCTCTTTCTTTCTTTCTTTCTTCTTTCTTTCTCTCCCTCTTCCTCTCTCTTTCTTTCCCACCTTGCTCCCATTAAATTATCTGTCCTGTTTGGGAAATTTTCTGGCATTATTTTTATGGAGAGGTTTTGATTGGCTTTTGTGCTGTATCCAGCTTTTTCACTGACTCCAGTCGATTTTATATTGTTCTTTGGTTCATCTTGCAGTTGTTGGATTGTTTTTTTAAGCAGTTGCTTTTTCTCTTCAATTTTTAAAGATCGCTTTTCCTTATCAGTAGTTGCATTTCTGTCTTCTAGATCTGATATTCTTTCCTTGTCTCTATTAACTCTGTTCTGTATACTTTCAGTGGAGTTTCTAATCTCCTGTTCAGATATATGTCATGGATTCATATGATCTCAAAGTCTAAATTTATAGAAAGCCCGTATTTTAGCTCAAAGCTGTGAATTTTATGTTTTTTTTTTAAATTATGTTGCACCTTTTATGAAAATAGCTAAATGAGCAAATTTTGTGCAGGAATCTGGCTGATTTCTGCCATACCAGCCCTTTTAAGAGAGAAATATATTTGTATTGTTTGATACCTTTCTTGCTAATGCTTTCCTGTTGTTTGTCTGTAAAGTACTTTGATCAGGATGGGCCATTTAATTTTAAGTTCTGTTTGATGATGGAAGTGCTTAAGAAGTCCAATAGCTGCCCAGATTTCAGTGTGCCTTGTAGTTTTGTTGTGAGATAACTGCTGCCTCCAGTGCTTTCTTGACATTTTCAGACTGGAGGGGTGCAATCCATTTATGCAGTTGAAGTTCATATTAATTGAAGAAATGGAACAAATTTGTTTTTCTCCTGTTCTACTTAAATCTGTCAAGGTTTCTCATATTAAAGTAGAAAAGAAAAATAATCAAGTTCTGTGTTTCTTGTTTCTCTATCTTTGATAAAGTCTCAGATGGAAATACTTCTTTTTCTATTGCATGCTCTGGTGTAACGTATAGAACCCATGATTTGCCTGGCATTTGCCACATTCAGATTGCTTAAACCTCTTGCCTTTTTACACCAATCATGGGATTGATAAATTTAGGCTAGGCTGTGTGTAGATCAGAGAATGTTTCTTTTGAAGATACAGGTTATGACATGTTTGGATTCTCATGCATCCCAAATAGTGCTAACCATGGAGCCACTATGAACTAGATGGTTTCCGTGCATTTTCTGTAATTCTCATGAACAAAGAAATATTTGTAGTAAATAAATATAAGTGCAGAATATATTAAGTCTGAGAGTTGTTGATGAATTTGCTCAAAGCGTGTGACAATGCCTTTCGGAAGCCAGAATGTGAAGTGAGCCTTTGCCCAACTATGTAACCTTCCTGATTTCTTTTTTTGTCTTATTGAGACAGGGTCTCGCTATGCAGTTGAGGCTGGCCTTGAGCTCACTTTTGTAGCCCAGGCTGGTCTCGAACTCGCATCTATCCTCCTGCCTCAGCCTCCCAAGTGCTGGGATTACAGGCGTGCGCCACCACGCCCGGCAATCTGATTTCTAATACAGGGTTTTTTTTTTTTTTTTTTTTTTTTTTTTTTTTTTTTTTTTTTTTTTTTTTTTTTTTTTTTTTTTTTTTTTTTTTTTTTTTTTTTTTTTTTTTTTTTTTTTTTTTTTGTAGAGTTTTGGCATTCTATATTTCTTATAAAAAGAAAAAATTGTTTAAATATTTTGAAGTGACAATGTCAATACTTTTAGATCTGCGGCTATTTAACTATCAAGTAATTTACTCCTAGGATTTATAATTCAGAATGCTTGAGGCTTAGTTCAATAATGTGGTTGGAGAGGATAGAAAACTAAAAGGTTAATGCTCTTGCTTGGTGAAATAACACTTAGTAAACTCTTCAGTATTTGATCTAATTTTCTCCTTTGTGTTTCCTGTGCTGTCATTTGGAAACTTGTTCATCTGTTGGAAGTTGAGTATCATGGTGTAATCTTTTGTGGCTCTCATAGATTTCTCTGATGTTGTCTATCTCTATTCTAGGCTCTAATAAATTCTGCATGTTTTTTTTCAATCTTTCTTCTGAGACTTTTTTTGTTGGTAGGCATCTTTTAATTTCTAAGGACTACTGTGAATTTCTTTTTTTGTAGCATCCTTTTAAAAAGGTTTTGGTATCAGACTAAATGCCAAATTTTAATTGTGTTTTTAACACACAATAAGCACATATTTAAGTTCTTTTTTTATTTGGCTAAACTTTGTCTTTCTTTTGAAATCTTCAAAATTTTCCCCCACTTATTTCTGTTGATTGCTTTGTTTCATGCCGGAGGAAGCTTTTGCCCAGAACGGCAACAACAGTGTTGCTAGTCCCATTACACCCTTTCACAGCCTTGCAGCTCCCGTGTTGTGACGAAGAATCTATTTCTCTCTTTGAAGTTAGTGGACTTTTGTGGAGTTACGGTACACATTTGAGACTGTGTCGCAAAAAGTAACATATCATCTGCTATACTCACCTCTCTCTCTCTCCCTCTGTCTCTCTCTGTCCTCCCTCTCTTGCCTTCTCACATTCATTCTCTTGTTGGAATCTGGCTACCATTCTTCAGGAGGCCCAGGTCACATGGTGAGCTAGGAATTCATGTGCTTATCTAATAGACCTGCAAAGGTGTAATGCAAAAAGATACTAGCATGTGTCTGACTTGTGAGTGAGCTCTGGATGATTTACATTCCAGCCTTCAGCTGAGGCTACAGATATCAGGGAACAGAGCCTTGTAATCCCTGAAGTGCCCTGCTCTGTTTTCTGATGGATGGAACCCATGATCCTAAGAAACAGTATTTCCAATACCACTTAATTGTGCAGTAGTTTGTTATGTAGCTGTAGTAAATGGAACATCATCAAAAAGGCCTCCATCAAATACATGAAGTATATTTGTTGTTTGGTCCTTTACTTTTTTTTTAATTGAAAAAATAAAAATTGTATTAGTGCACATTTGCAGTGCCTAGTGAATACATTAACTGTGGGAAATTGGTACATGTACATAACATTGGAGAGCGAGGACAGTGACAAGCTAATCAGGAGCTCCTTGTATAAAGACAGGACCTTTCCACTTAGAGCAAATGGGCTGTGGACTCAGCGGAAGGCTGGGTGATCTCCAGTGAGTCCCGGTCTTTAACCTCCTTGGCATCATTGTTCAGAGCCAGTTATCTCTCTCTCCCTTCTAGAACTCATCCAGTTTTTGTTGGTTTTGGTTGGTTTTGCAGAGTAGCTGTCTGCTCCCACTCCTTAAACAGTGACATGGCTGTTGACTGTAGGTTGTATGACTGAGGAAGGCATCTGGGTGTGCTCCCTTCTCAGTATAGCTTTCAGTACATTTTTGTCCCCTCTACCTGGATACAGAATGTGATATAGAATGGAAGAGCCATGGTTGAGGGTGCCACAGAGCCTGAATAGTGTTTATAAAATCTGAAGGTTATCAAGGGGTTTTCTATTAGAGGAACCTTCTTATGTAATATTTTTCTCTTCTAACTATAGAGAACAGGTCAGGAAGTTAGCTTAGTTGATTAGAAACAATGCCCACCAAGATTTCTGTATCTTTGGTTCATGAGTTCTTAATTTTTTCTTGATTGGCACGTAGAAGAGATTGGTAGCTGATGTGTGGAACCTTGTGCCTGTTGGTACAGTGCTGGAGGAAAGGTCATATTTCACATGGAAAATGATGACATAGTTTATTGTCTACTGTGTTTCTTCTTTTTCTAATGAGCAGAACACATTTATTGAGGGAAAGTAAGCTCCTGTCCCAGAGAGAGACAGGAGGGGGGGGGTCCTGAGTGGGTGTCCCCCATCTACTATGTTTCTTACTCTGAGAAATACCTCAAATATATTCTTCCTTCCAGTCTTCATCACAACCTATGATGCAAACAGCATAATTTCCTTTTACAGATTACAAAATAAATAATTGGAAATGTGAGTAATTTGATTGAATTCCCTCAACTGGTAAATATTAGAGTAGGAATGTGTATTTAGATGTGTAGGCTCTAAAGTTCCTATTTGTTAGCTATATCTGGTATGTGGATGTGAAGTGAAATGGTACATAATAGATTTGTACCTTGGGAAATTAGCAGTAAGGACAGAGTGATAGATGATAACTTGAACATTGTGACCAAGAGAAGTTTAGACAAATTGGAACCACTTACGTCATGAGAGTCGTGGTTCTGAAAATGCAGAGATGGAAGAGAGGTGTCAAGAGAGATTTCAGTATTGGGCATGAATAAATTAAGAGGAAATGAGAGTTGGTTACTAATTTTAGGATCCATGCAGAATTTAAAGTGCTAACCAACGGGCTTACCCTGTGTTTTTCTTTTGGTGGAAGGATGCTGCAGAATGTGCCGCATAAACAGCCACGTTATGTATGCCCCAAGAGGAACTCTGCGCAATGGTGGCACCAAGTATCAAAAAGGAATGTGTTGCTGGGCGAATGAGCCTGGGGAAATCTGTGGAGGCTGCTAAGGTTGAATCAGTGGCCGTCCTTGGTTGAGAAGCAGATGCCCCTGCAGTCTGGTTGGGATGTTTAGTATATCAGTGATTCTCAAGTGCTGGATACAGTAGTACTCAGAAAAACCCTTCTTATAATGCCATTGGCACAGGTTTTTGTTGTTGTCCTCATTCTCACAGACGACTAAGGTTTAACTGAATATCTAGTTTAAATTTGTGTGCAAGAAAGTATCTTTGTTACTTGTTTCTTTCATGGTAAGAAGTAAGGCCCATCAGGTCTAGATGACCCGTTGAGATTTACTTTAGCTTTAAACATGTCAGATGTACTGTAACAAGCAGTGGGTTCATAAACAACCTCAGTGTTAGGACTGTGATTCTTACATTATTCCAGTGGCAAAAAAAGGCAGGCATTTCTTTTCTAAGCTCTCTTTTACCATTTGCTAAAAAAGACAGCCACTTAAAATGAAGACATAGCAAAACAAACATCCAAAAGCTGCCTGGCCATTTCTTCCAACTTTAATGTTAATAAAGGGAATTTTAGACATTGAAAATTAAATATTCACATTTAATGCCTTTTTTGGGGGTGGGGGTGGGCAGAGTTGCAACTCATAACCTTGCACTTGCCAGGCAGGTACTTGTGCCATGGAACTATTTCTCCAGCTCCTAATTTTTTTCTTTTCTTTTTTTTTGGGGGGTGGGGCTGGGGTTTTGAACTCACAACCTTGTACTTGCCAGGAAGGCACTTATGCCATGGAGCTATCACCCCAGCCCCTAATTTTTTTCTTTTCTTTTTTTTTTTGGTGGGGGGGGGACTGGGGTTTTGAACTCACAACCTTGTACTTGCCAGGAAGGCACTTATGCCACGGAGCTATCACCCCAGCCCCTAATTTTTTTCTTATGTGGAACAATATATACAAAGTCTTGGACCTGTATGTCAAGGATATTTTTCCCTCTGAAATCTTTATTTTTTATTTATTATTGAGAGTTAAAAGCAAAGCCATTAAATATGGTAGGGTAATCGAGAAACGGTTGGTATGTACATATTTATAGTTCTGTAGAGATAAATTTCAAATACTGCTTAAGAATTTGTGTAGAATTTAAGTATTTACATATCTAACATAGAGATCCTGCTGAATAATTCCTTTAAATAGTGACTGATCCATTATATTCTAGATGAGCTCCTTTTAGAAGTTGAGCAGTTTTAGTCTTTTCAATCTCTGCTTAAATCCTTATCTTAATTTTTAAATCTCAAAACTGTATTTGGAAACTACTTCTAAAATATGTTAGCAACTTTGAAGATCAAATAGAACCAAAACTAAAAATTAGGTCACACTACATTAGGAATTGTTTTAGTGTTTTAAGTATTAAGACACGTGACACTTTCTTAATCTTCTATTTTTGTTTATGAAACCTGGAACTGGAGGCTTAATGGTATTATTTCTAAATTGTAATTATGCTAATAATCAACTTTGTCCATGATCTTGGAATTTATAGTTCACAGGAAGGATTTACTGACTTACGGTTTAGAAAAAAATGGGGCTATTGCATCTACAGATCACATGTTAAACGCTTGTACCTGTTACCAGTTACTGCCCTTAGTTTTGAGCTCTATCTTTTTTTTTTTTTTAAAATTTTTTTTTTATTTAATTTTTTTATTTTTTTCTTGTTTCAGAACCCTTGTTTATTCACTCATTTTTATGGCCGGCTCAGCCCACCCCGAGGGCAGGGCCGGCACAGCATGTGGTGCTGGGGATCGAACCGCGGTCCCCGAAGCCGCCCAAGCCCTCCCAAGCAGGCGCTTTAGACCACTGAGCCATCCCGCCGGGCCCTTGAGCTCTATCTTGCCTCCTGGTTTTCCTCCAGAAATAGAGCATGCTCGTTAAGTCAAGATTCCAGGGACATTTTCCTTGTGTTTCTGAGTCTGCTACAAAAGTCACTATTTTCCCTTGAAATGCACAAAACGAATCAATAATCCTACAAAATTACCTTCAAGAAAAGTTCAAAATCCTATTTTCCCTTGATCTTAGTTACTTTTCTCTCGTTGCTGGGATAAATACCTGACACCCAAAATGGAGAAAGGAAAGGTTTATTTAGCTCACAGTTACCGGAGGTTTCAGTCCATACTCAGCTGGGTCCAAGGCAGACTGGCACATGGCACAGAGCAGCAGTTCATGGTGGCAGAACAATTGCAACAGAGGCAACAGAGAGAGGGTCTGTTTCTCTGTCTCTCTTATATTACGTTCAGGCTCTCTACCTCAGCCTATCCACCTCAGGCCACACTGATAATTCCAGCAGTATTCAGACCCATAGTCCCATCAGTACTAAAACACCTAATCCCAGTGGATCATGAGTCAAGTCTCAGACTCTAGAAGTCCCCAACCCATGATTGCATGAGGCTTTGGGGGGATAGCTAGACACAAACCATAACACTCTTGTAGCCTGAGTATCAATGTATATAACTTTTCTGGGTTTCTTTGTTGTTATAGTGTTAAAATCTTTTAGAATTAGAGCGTGTATGGATACTTTGGCTTTGGGTACTTTTTTAAAATCTCCTGCCCTGGCCTCCCATTTGTCCTGCTTTTTTGCAAAAATGTGCTACTTACCAGCAGTTTTCCTTAAAGTGTCTACTTTTCATCCTAATGAGCTTTTCCTGTGATATTCTTTTCATTTTCTCTAAAGTTTAGGTCTTGAAATATTTTTTACTGTTTTAAACTGTTGATTGTGTAATGTAGAAAAGCCATATAAATGTACATTGGGCATTCAAACGTTTGAATCCATTTTTTAATGCTCTACAAGTTAAATCCTTTTCTCTTTAATCTTACTCAGCTGTACTTGGTGTTTGATCTCTTGGTAGGTCAGCCATCTTTAGATGAATTTACATTTTTATCTAAGATATACACTTGAGTAAGAAAAACTTGAGTTTTAAAGTGTATGAAAACTACTTTGAATTTTTGTGACAGGAATTTGTATTACACCACATAAAATCTGTAAGACTGAAGCTGCTTTTTGTCTAGTTGCTTTAAATGAGGAATTTCCTTTGATTAAATTTATAGTATGTTGAAGTACTTTATGTAATATGGCTGTGTAATTTCATTATTTATGTCTTATATTTATCCAGTTTGTTCTATTTTTTACTATGATGGAGCTCCTTTTAAGCCCAGAGTTTTATAATGTGAAGGCTTAAGAAATCAGACAAATTCTTTTAGCATCTACTGTTACAGTACATAACAATAGCTAGGATTTATTTTTCTCAGCACTGTGCTAATTAATTTGAAATAACATCTCATCAAATATTTAAGTTTTTTGGTGCCATCAGGTCCCGGCAGCAGCTGCGGAGCCTCTTGCCTTCTTCATCTTTTTTTGCAGTCTCTCGTTCACTTCCGGGCACATGGCCTCTGGTGTGGCTGTCTCTGATGGCGTCATCAAGGTATTCAATGACATCAAGGTGCGCAAGTCCTTAATGCCAGAGGAAGAAGCGCAAGAAGGCAGTGCTTTTTTGCCTGAGGACAAGGAGATTCTGGTGGGGGTGTGGGCCAGACTGTGGACGACCCCTATGCCACCTTTGTCTAGACGCTGCTGCCAGACAAGGACTGTCGCTGTGATGCAACTTACCAGACCAAGGAGAGCAAGGAGGACCTGGTGTTTATCTTTTGGGCCCCTGAGGGTGCACCCACTAAGAGCAAAGTGATCTGTGCCAGTGCCAAGGATGCCATCGAAGAGAAGCTGACAGGGATCAAGTGCGAGCTGCGGGCAGATTGCTACGAGGAGGTCAAGGACCACGGACCGCAGCACACTGGCAGAGAAGCTGGGCGGCACAGCCGTCTCTCCGGAGGGCAAGCCTTTGCGAGCCCCTCCAGTCCCTGCCTGGAGCACCTGGCAGCCCTGGGCCTGCCCTTGAGGGCTTGTAGGCTGCCCCCTTTCCGCCAGACTGGAGGGGCTGGGAGAATCCCAGCAGGGGGAGGGCAGTCCTTTCACCCAGTTGCCAAACACCCTCCTCCACCCTGCACCTTCCACCGGCCTCCATCCCTGACGGGTCTGGCCTGCACAAACTGCTCTCGAGCTGCCGATCCCTATTGGGTTGAAGCGGACCAAGTTCCTCCGAGGAAGCCAGCTTTGGACAGGGGAGGACATTTTTTTTAAAATGACATCCACACTCCCCACCCCCACCCCCACCTATTCCTTCCCGCTGCTGTGCTGTCAACTTCCAACTGAAATAGTAACTCTGTGCTTGTCTATTTAGTTCTGTGTGTAAGTGGAACTTTGCGGAGATGACCGTTCCCTGTGCCGGCTGGTTAACCCCGCACCCTTTTCCCTGGTCGAGGCCACTCATGGAAGCAGGACCAGTGAGGGATCTTCCAGTAAAAAAATAAATAAATAAGGATGACAATTTAAAAACTCCAAACAAACAAATATTTAAGTTTTTTGAGGGGCCGGAGAAATAGCTCCATGGCACAAGTGCCTGCCTGGCAAGTGCAAGGTTGTGAGTTCAAACCCCGGTCCCGCCAAAAAAAAAAAAAAAAAAAGTTTTTTGAGTTAATAATTACATTAATTTGCAGACGAGGAAACCATGGCACAGAAAATTTCACTGAAGTAGAGTTAGTAATCCAAGTGAGGAACTTAACTCAGAGATGTTTACTAAGGGAGGTTGTAGTAACATTTGCCCCTCTGTTAGAAAAATTACTTCTGTTGAATGCACGTAAAATAACAACTTACATTAAGTGTAAATCTCCCTCTAGTTAATTGGTAAAATACTTTTTGTTTGTTTGTTATTTCAGTGGGCCCAGCTGTAAATTTAAAATACTGTAATTTAATGGTTGGTGAAATTTTATTCACTGTCTGAATGGGACTGTTTCCTCACTGAGACTCAGTGATGAATTTTTTTTTTTCAGAAATATTTAGTTGTAGCTCATTATAGTAACCACCTTTACTTAGAATGTTACATCTTGAATGGAATGAATGTAAATTTCAATATCTTAGACTTTGGGGTGTAATTAAATGTTCATAATTCCTGCATGATTAAGTGGTTATGTCTAATTCATTTTAGAGGTAATTTTAGCTAATATGGGGCTATGTATTCTAAAACACAATACCATTTTTTTTGAAAGAAACAACTTCGTTTGGAAATTTAATAATATTGTTCAGTTGTGTCACTGGTTAACCTTTTACCACTTTTTTTTTTTTTTTGTGGGATGGGGGTCTGAACTCACAACCTTGCACTTGCCAGGCAGGCACTTGTGCCATGGAGCTATCTCTCTGGCCCTGTCACTGGTTAACCTGATGCTTTAGAAAATATCAGTACTTACTAAACTCAATAAATTGAATTTTATTTTAGTGTTTTTGTAATTAGGTAGTTGCCCAGTGAATGACTTTGTAGTGCTTCATACTTATAGATTGCCAGCAGGTAGTACTGTCTGTTTTGGTTTTAGAATACACTACATAACGGTATTAACCTTGATGAAATTAGAATGGTTGGAACTACAGTGGGCTAAGTATATGAGTAGCTTTTCAGAGCAGAATCCCTTCCAGGTGTCAGAATGTACCAGGGAAGCATGTGTCCTCTGCGGGTGAGCGTTGGGTCCCAGCAAGGCAAACAGCAGGGCAGAGGACAGAGGATGTGCCCTGACGGTGTCTTCACTGTATTGCAGGAGTGAAGAGCAGCCCAGAATCAAGAGTGCTTCTGGGATGGAAGTAGGATCTGTGTCCTGTGACCTACGCCGATGGGCCCACATGGGATTTAGAAAGTCTTGAAAATCTCTTTGGGGTGTGCAGAGTATAGACTTGAGGTTTCTGTGCTGTCTCAGTGCTGTGTCTTATGCTAAAAGCCTTTGAAGCGTATAACTTTGACAGTATCTTTCACATCAGAATACTATGCCTTATGGTTTAACAACTAGCTGAGGAAATACCTAGGTCTTTACCTGCTTACTTATTGGAAAGGAAACATAATTGAAACCTTTCTCCCTACAGCATCGGATAAGTGATAGTGATTAAATTTAGTTGTGTAGTATATGTGAGTGTGCATACATTTATTCACTTTGGTAAAGGTTATTACCAAAGTTGTATTTTATTTTATTTATTTGTTTACTTTGGTGCAGGGTCTCACTAAGTGGCTCAGGCTTATAGTAATCCTCCTGTTTTTAGCCTCCCTAATGCTGAGATAACCGGCGTGCACCCCCGACACCCAGACTCCATTACTGGCTCAGCATGTCTAGGGGTGGGGGGTATGTCCTGTGCACTGAGCTACCTTGCCAGCCCTTCTATGAATTTTAAAAAGTAAAAGTTTGTGATTAAAGCTGAGTTAATGAAAATTATATCAATCGCATTTTTTAGTTTCAAAACGTTTATACATATTGTGTTAGTCATGAAAAATTCTAATGAAACCGCAAGTGTTTTTGTGTCTATTTTGGTTCTGTTTTTGGTACTGGGAATCAAAGTCACAACCTCATGCTTGTCAGGTGGGCATGTGCTGCTAAGCTACAGCCCCAGCTATAGCATGTTTTTAAATGTATCTGTATCTATATCTATATAATGATATATATATATAATATAAAAGTAACTGTCATGCTTTATGTTTTAGTGTTACCACCCTTTTTGAATTTAGAAATGTATTATGACTTGTTTTAACATAATTTGTTTTTAAGAAGGGAAAGGAAAAGAATCAAGAATCTCTTATGTATTTTTTTCCTTTAGATCTTGAGTAAAAACCATTAGAATATGTACATACTAAATGTAAGTTAGGAAGAGACTTGGAAAGGCACGTTCTTTATGATACAATTAGTGCTGGGGTTGTGGCTCAGTGATAGAGCGCTTGCCTTGCATGCACAAGGCCTTGGGCTTGATCTCCAGAAGCATACACAAAAAATTACAAGTGAACAGATAAATGTATTTTAATTTGTAATATACAAACTCAGTATTTTTCTCTTCAGGTAGGAATATACTTTTATTATATCATTATAGTGACTTAAGTCTCAAATGACTTACTCTAATTTTTTTTTAATGCTAGGAAAGCATCTACAGCGTGTTCAGGGTCTCACTACTAGATTGGACTTGCAGTGACCTGCCTGCTTACAGCCTCCCAAGAGCTGAGAGTGCAGTGCATGGCACCATGCCCAGTTGCAACTGCCATCTCAGTGCTCTCTAGTGCTGAGACCAGTTCAACAGGCCCCTGGATAGAACCCTTGGCCCCTGCACCTGCTTGCCGATGCTTTAGTCTGCTGTACTATTTGGCCAACCCTCTTGATTTTTTAATATTTAACTAAAACCCATTTGTTCTCCTGATGACTAAACATTAAATCAGGCTAAAAACTGATTTTTCTAATGTTTCTGTTGATTTTCCTAGTTATTTCTGATTTTCATAGCTACTAAATCCCAGATGAGGTTTTCAAGTTTGGAGTGTGAGTCAAGATGCTTTGTATTATGTTACAGCAACAAACGACTACACAGCTTCAGTGGCCTTACAGCGACACGCCCTATCCTGTGTGTGGCATGTGTGCCTCTGCCTCATGAGCTCTGTGCTCGAGGCCAGTGGTGGCGTTCAGCGTTGCAAGCAGCCGTCGTGGCACCATGCCACAGGTTCTCCACCAGTGCCTGGGTTGACAGGACGTAGTATTTGGGACAGTTAGCTGGCTGCACGTCTGCTAGGTGTTGACATTTTACTTCTAGGTGTATTTCATGTGCAAAGCAAGTAACTCGGGTGCTCCTGACTTGGGCACGGGATAAATAATCTTCCCAAATTAAGTACCCTCAGTTTAAATTGATCAGGTTCAGTGAGACAAAAAAGTACACTCCCCTTCATGGAGGTGAACAAACAGGTACCAAAATAACTAATTTTTCCTTTGTAATGTATGCATAAGTAAATCTATTTTTTTAGTACAGGATCTACAGGGTCTCACTACACAGCTAGACTCATAGTGATGCTCCTGTGTTCAGCCTCCCAAGTGCTGAGATTACAGGCATGCACCACCAAGCCCAGTCTGAATCTATTTTCTAGCTTGCCACATTGACCAAAGCTGGCCTCACATTTTCACCTCTCCAGAAGCCCATATGTCTAGACAATGCTTTTCTCTATTGCTCTAACACTTTTAGTATTAAAAGAAGGCTCACTCAGGGTGTTGTGATGTTGAAGTAAATGAAGCCCTCAAGCAGAGAGAGCAAGCCTTTTAGATTTTAGAGCGCAAGCCCCAGCTGCAGCCCAGAGCCCACTTGTCACAAGGTGCCAGCCAGCACTGACTGCACTTAAGCCTGAATGCTGCTTTGACTTTAGGAAAAAGTCTACATGAGCATCTTTTGTCTTAAAAGAAAAAAAAAAAAAAAAAACAAAAAAAAAAACAGTAACAGCTTTCAGTGATATAAACAAATTTTTATGGATCTGGCTTGCTTTTGCTCAGTTAATGTGCTCTTTGCTGTTGCATCCATGCTGGTAATTTGTCACAGCTTGGCTTGGGTTACTTGGCTCACAGGCGAACAGAGAGGGCTCTGCGGCACCGCACAAGCCTTAGGTTTGCCTCTGTTCTAGAACATGCTGTCAAGGTTAATTAACCTTCAGCACTTCCCTAGGCTGCTGATGCCCTGAGCGGGACATTTCAAAGACTCACCACTAGATGGTGATCTCACACACTTTAGAAGGATAAAACAATTGTTTTTCTTCAGGCAAATGGGTTGATTAAAGAGGTATCAGACATGAAAAGTACACTGATTTTTTTTTTTTTTTTGCATAAGTTCTTTATGACTCAAATAGTAATATTTGCTGAGTATATACACAGAGGCCCATTTTGCTGCAATTTTATCATTGAATGTTACTTTCCGTGTGTGTTTGTGTGTGTGTGTGTGTGTGTGTGTGTGTGCTCATGTGTGTATGTGTTCCTGTAACTGCTATTCGGTAAACAAATGCAGGAGTTTTCCTAAGCACAGTTTTTGAAGAAATTTCAGTGAGGCCGAGCTCATTTGTTAATCTCCATGTTGCTATCTGTAAGATAATATATTTTTCATCATACATTTTCACTATGGCTCAGGGCTTATGGTTCTCAGTCATGCAGTTCAAATAATGTGTAGGATTTCCTACTGAGATTAGTAGGAATGTAAAGTGAACGATACTACATTTATGGGCAGTGAATATTAAATATATTTTTATGCAATACTCTTTAGTATGTTTAGGAAAATTCTGTTACAAGCTATTTCTTTTTAAGGTCCTTTTAAATTTAGGATACCATTGAATCTTTCTACTCAGTAGTAAGATCATATTAAACATTGGTTAACATTCCTTGAAGTTTTATTTTTTTTCTTTGTTTTTTAGTTTTTGTATTTTAGGGAAGGGTCTACAGGGTCAATACTAGATCGGATTCATAGTGATCCACCTGTTAACAACTCCCAAGAGCTGGGATTACAGGCACATGCCACCACCCAGTCTCAATTGCCATCTCAGGGTGCCCCCAGGGGAGGGGATGACACAGCAGGCCTGGGGATCAAACTCCTGGCCCCTGTGCCTGCTTGCAGGTGCTTTAATCCACTGAGCTGTTTGGCTAGCCCTTCCCTGAAGCTTTAGATGAACTGTTGCAGTCAGTATATTCGGGCTGATCGCATATATTTACTCTAATTTGGCAGTTACAGTGTGGATGTGTATCCCTGGGATAGGTTGAAGAATGCTGCTTTGTAGCTTGGAATCCTTTAGCACCTTCACTGGCTTCCTGTGACGAGAGTTGGCATATTTATCTGTGGAGCAAAGTCTTACAGAAAAGCTTGTGGGAAACATGGAAGCTCATTCTGGTTAAAAGTAGAATGGAGTTTGGTGTCTGGTACTTCAAACATCTCTTTAAGGTCCCTTTTCTCTCCATACTTACGCAGCTCCATGAAGCACCACGTAGAAAAACATTTACAAGGTTTGAAAGTCCTGTTTTGAGCTAGCTGGTCTTATATGTATATCTGATCCTCCTGTCATTCCCAATAGCACCCTGCCTTTTTGCACCTCTTGCATTTCACTGAACATGCTGGCTTATTCTGCTGAGGATGCTCTTGGCAACACTAAGCACTTTGCTTGACTACCAATTCCTCCTCCTCCTCCTCCTGCTCCTCCTCCTCCTCCTTTGGTACTGGGGATTGATTGAGTTCAGGACCTTGCGCTTGCCAGGCAGGCTCTTATACCTGCTGAGATATCTCTCTGGTCCCCAACTGCTTTTAAAACCTATCCTCATTTTTCCAATTTAGAAGACATTTATAAGAGCAATTCATTAAGTATTTGTTTACATGTTAACCTATCTGGTTTTGAACTCTGACTCTACATAATTTGGGGCAAGTTACTTGAACTCTTAAGTTTCCTCATTAAAAATGAAAATAACGGAATAATAGTAACTTACTTCATGAAGCTGTTATGAATTCTAATTATATTATTGTCTGACATAAAATAGGTACTCAGAAACTGTTAACTATTATTCCTTTGGTTGTAGGAAATGTCTGTCCACATATCTTTCTTGAATAAAACCTAGTAGAATCATATATTGAGGTTAGACTTTTGCATCAGCATATAAGGTACAAATACTGTGTAGTTAAAAGTATTGTTTTTTTGGTTTTGTCTTTTTGAGGAAGGGTCTTGCAGTGCAGTTCAGGCTGGTCTTGAGCTCATTTTGTAGCCTAGTCTGGCCTCAAATTCACAGTGATCCTCTTTCCTCTCAGCCTTTTGAATGCTGGGATTCAAGTATGCACCACCACACTCAGCTCTAAAAGTATCTTTCTAAGGGAAATATCTTTAAGAGTGTTCTAGGTGGTTGGAGATGTAGTTCAGTTGTAGAGTGCGTGCCTAACAAGTACAAGGCCCTGGGTTCAATTCCAGCACTGTTCAAACAAAAAGAAAAACAGTAACTTAGGGAAGTCTAATGTGAAATATTTGAAGTTAGTAGTCAAATGATTAAGTCATTTGGGTTTTTGTACTCCTGTCAGTTTACCTAATGCAGCAAATTGTTTATATCTGATTTTTAAAAAATGTCCTGTTTGGAGCAGAAAACTTAAAGATGACTTACTTAACAGAAATGAGAACATGTGTTTTCTTCACCATTGGCGTATATCTGGTTTAGATACCAAATGGAGAGGTAGCTTTGCTTAAGTGGCGAAGTTGAATGAAAATGTTTTTCAAATAGGAGGATCAGATCGCTCTTTCACCTTGTGTAAGTATTTGTAGTATCACAGCTAGGTGGGAAGTGTAGGCAGCCACAGCACATATTAGGGCCTCTTGGGCTGTCACCTTTGTTTGTGTCACCTGTTTCAGGCTTTCTGTAGATAAATGTTGATGACTTGGAATGCCACCAGAGGTACCATTCTGAGTGCTGGCCTCTTGTTCTGTTCCCTGCCTGCCCACGTTTTCTCTCCTTGATCCCTTTCAGAACAAGGACAATGGAAGCTTTTGAAAAAGTCGAATGTGGTTCTGCGTCTTTTTAAAAAAAATCTTTAGCAAATTTACTACT
>PVJA010044670.1:0-16044 GCA_004027025.1 Myocastor coypus | reverse complement strand
TTTTTTTTTTTTTTTTCTGTTTTCTCCTTTCTATCTCACATGGAAAGTTTTTATGGGTTTTTAAGAAAGTGAAAAATGGCTGTGAGGCATATGGGCAACATATTCCACAGGGGTATTATCCCAGATCTCCTAGGGGAAGAAGCATTGTGATTTAGAAAAGGTATTCAAATGAAGTACCAGAGTCCAGGTTCCAAAGAACAGGATTGGTGGGCTAGACACTAGATGCAACAATGTTTACCCACAGAGCTACCTTACCTGGATCTTCTTTTTTTTAAAAAAAAATAATTTTATTTTTATTTTTATTTTTTTTTCTTGTTTCAGAACTTTTGATTGTTTATTTATTTATTTTTATGGCTGGCTCAGGCTGCCCTGAGGGCAGGGCTGGGGCAGCATGTGGTGCCTGGGATCGAACCACGGTCCCTGCACCCGCCAAAGCTTTCCTAAGCAGGTGATTTAGACCACTGAGCCATCCTGCCGGGCCCCCTCACCTGGATCTTCTGTTCTGAAATTTCTGTCCTGTTGTGACTAGTGGTGGTGTAGTATTGTCTTTGTCTAGTAAGGTAGCCATGTGGATGATCTATAATAAGGACAGTCATATGCAGCTGATTTAAATTTTTATTTCTTGAAATTAAATAAATTGTAAAATTGAGTTTCTTTGTTGTTCCAGGCACATTTTAAGTGTGCAGTATTCACAAGTCCACCATGTGCATCAGCATGGATGTGGACAGTTTTGGTCTCGTAGAATGCTCAGTTGGTATCACTGATTTCAAATAGTGCTAGCCTCATCCTTTGTCCTGACCTCTCATGCGGCCACTGTCTGTGGAGAGGTATTTGGTTTATTACTCCTTTCTCTACCATCTTCTGTCTACTCCTTTGCCCCTGTTTTTTCCTCTCCTTTCCAACTTTGGCTCTTCTAGAAGTAGAGATCAGTCTTGTCTTTGAAATGAGGCAATAGTCTTTTTTCTTTGTTGCTAAGATATAGGGAAGTTCTCGTTTTTAGCGTCTTGAAATTGAAGCAGGATTAAAAGATTCTCATTTTTGTCCTATTTTCCTTTAGCTTACCTTTCCCTACATTTATTGAACAAGAGAATTGATTTTTCTCTACTCTTCCCTCCCTCACTCCTCCCTTGCATTCTCCCCATCCCCCGTCTCTCTCTAGCTCTTGCTCCTGCTCTTACTCTCGCCCTTACTTGCTCGCTTGCTGGCTGCTGGGAATTGAGCTCAAAGCCTTGTGCATGCTGAGCATGCCCTTTATCACTGATTTAAACCCCCATACCTGATCAGGATAATTTCTTAGCACATTATATAGTTAAATACTATGAGACTCACAGTCTTCCTTCCTTGCCAGTCAGGTCTTACATATACTTTGCAGCTTTTGCGGAGAAGGTTGTGGGGACATTTAAAATGTAAAACCTCATGGACAACTTTTAAATTGCATGTGACAAGATTATGCACAGGTTTAAGGTCACCTTAAAGTGACTTTAACATGTAATTTGTATTTGTTTGTAGTGTCAGTAGAGATTTAAAAAAATAAAGTGGCTTATTAATATAGAAATTAAAGCCTTTCACTAACAGTGGGACATTTAAGACAATCACTGGTCATTGTTAAAGAACAGCTCATTATTTTTCATATCTTAAAGATTGAGCCCTTTAGGGTGATTAATAAAAGAGAGTTGTTATCTGCTTTTGCCACAAAAATTCATGTACAAAAGAAACACTTGGGCGAATTAAAAGTAAAATGGTAGCATGAACACTTGTATCTACATTGCTAATTAAAAGGATTAACTTATTAGGCCTTGAGGAATGAAGAAAAAAGAAACAAACAAGTGTAATATGCCAGATTAATTTTACGTTCTGTTCTACTTAATCAAACCATAGCTTTTAGTGAAAATGACAAATCTGAGTTGTCAGAATTTGGTAGATAAGGAAGATAAAGGTCATATATTTTAATGTCACAGAAGGTCTTATTAAAGGGACCTTAATTACATTAGGTACCCATGAAACATTAATTAAATGCTGTCTGAAATAATTAGGTCCAAGTTACTGATGGTTTAATTAAAGCCAGTTTCTTATTTTATAAGAAAACTAAAGGTCTAGTATCTCTGTTAGCAGCATAATTGATAGTATGTCAAAAGGCAAAATAGTAACCTTGACCAACCATGGAGAAAGGGTGATATGGCTCTCAGGGCCTTGTGTGTACTGACTATTCCTCACCATGGCCTGTGCCACCACCGCCAACAATATCTCATCATGTGTGTGTTCTTGAAAAATGTCTGCTACTTGGTAACAAAACATGGTGCCCAACAATAGAGAGGTGACTATAATTAAGTGAAATCATCACTTAAAGCTTGAAAACTTTATGGTACATGTGCAGAACGTTGAAATATTTTTATATGCAGCTTATCTCTTTCCAGCTAAGCTGTATCCTGCCTTTGATAAGCTCTGCATTTTGTATGTCAGGAATGCCTGAATCTGTTTCTGACCATTTGCTGTCATCTGTCCAGAGGGTATCACGGCATTGAAGAAAAAACTATACCTTAAACCCTTTTCTCATGCTTGTTTAGTATTTTTGTGTGTCAATATAAATTTCCTTCTGTGGTTATATCTCTTTGCATTTAAGAACATGAACTTTGGAATCAGCCAACAGGGCTGCTATAACTATATGACCTTGGATAAGTTGCTTCTTTGACTTGGTTTCCCTATCTGCAAAATGTTACATGTAATAATAGCTACTTCATAGACTCATTAAGAAGCTCATGCTCTAAGGAACATAATCACTGAGCACAAGTTAAATGTATGTGAGGAGCCTTATGAAATTGATACAAATAATCTGTGGTCTCTGGATTTGAAGTTCAGATTGGATAAGCAAGTGAATTTAAGTAAATGCCAATTACATATGGCTTCACAATGTGCTAGAACTGAAGAATATGTTGAAGAGTATGTTACAAAAGTGAAATATGAGACTGGAAATTTTATGGGCTAATGATTTGTGATAAAATTTCTCTCTCTCTCTGAGGCACATACAGACAGACACACACACACACACACACACACACACACACACACACACACATTGGAGGTGGCCAATTTGGGTAGCAGAAGGGAATGATTATATTATACTTTAGGAATGCCAGCTGTTTTCCTTTCAATGGACAAAAGTAAACAGGATAATAGTCTTCATGTTCTAAAATGTTTCAGTATGCATTATTTTCACCTCTGTCAAAAACTCTGGGAAGCTGGGCGTGGTGGTACACGCCTCTAATCCCACTACTTGGGAGGCTGAGGCAGAAGGATCAGTGCAAGTTCGAGACCGGCCTGGGCTATAAAAGTGAGCTCAAGGCCAGCCTGAACTGCATAGTGAGACCCTGTCTCAAAAAGACAAAAAAAAAAAAAAAAAGCTCAGGAAATACATGTTATAATGTGTGTGGAGTTGTCCCATAAAGCCTCATGCAGTCACTGTGACAGCTTCTACAGTTTGTGATTCATTCATGATCCAGTTCTGGGATTATGGGTGTGAATACTGCTTGTATTATGACTATAAATGCTATGCCTGAGCAGGGGCTCTGTCTGAATGCAATATAAGGAAGGAGAGCAGCTTGCTCTCTGCCTCTGTGCTGCAGCTGCTGCCCCTCCCTTTTTGTTCCTTGCTGCTTTCTGTAGCCTTCAACTGCTGCCTTCTCCCATGTGCTCCTGTGCCTTGGACCCAGCTGAGTATAGACTGAAACCTCCACAAATGATGTGCTGAAAAAACCTTTCCTTCCTTAGTTTTTGGTGGCAGGTACTTTGTCCCTGCAACAAGAGGAAAGTGAGACAACATATTATTTCCATAATCTCTATTTGACAGATTAGGAAACTATGACATAGAGTGGCTAAGACACTTGTGTCACCTAACCCTGAGCCCTGCCTGGGAAATTGGACTGCGTGCACTTTGCTTTGTGTGGATGACAACACCCTCCTGTGCCCATAGCTTTGTCAGCCTTGGTGGCCAGGAGTATCTTGTCAAAGCCCATGGTGCTCTGTCTGGCAAGTAGAGCAGGGTGGGCCAGTAGGCCTGTGGACTTAATCTCACTGGTTCTTTTTAAAATTTATTTATTTATTTATTTATTTATTTATTTATTTATTTATTCTTGTTTCAGAACCTTTGTTTGTTTACTCACTCATTTTTATGTCTGGCTCAGCCCGCCCCGAGGGCAGGGTTGGCGCAGCATGTGGCGCCAGGAATCGAACCGCGGTCCCTGAAGCTGCCCAAGCTTTCCCAAGCAGGCGCTTTAGACCACTGAGCCATCCTGCCGGACCCCTCACTGGTTCTTGTGAGCTAAGAATAGACTTTATATTTTCAGTGGATTGTAGAGAGGAGATTTTGAGTGGATTGTAGAGAAGAGGGACCATGAGGTTGAAGAAAAGTAGAAGGAGCAATGATAGGAACTGAAAGTGCGAGACAAAATCTTTTCAGTATTTGGTCTTTGGCAAGGAATGTCTGCTCTCCTGGTTCAGTGCAGTTTTTCTCTGACATTAATGTGCAGTAGGCTTCCCTGGGAATCTTGCTGCACTGTAGACTTTGACACAGTGGCCTGAGATCCTGAATTGCTAGCACACCTTTCAGGGTATACCAGTGTTGCTGGTCCTTGGAACACAGCTTTAATAGTAAGTCTTGAGGCTCTCATGACCTTTGGGCCCCTGCACGTGCTCTTTACTGATAGGAGTTACAGGTACGACAGATAAAAACAACAACAAAAACCTTTGGGCTGAGCGACACCCCAGCACTCCTCTTAGCTTTGCTTGTGAGACAAAGTCTAGAACAGTTGCCCAGGCAGAACTCAAACTTGCAATCATCCTGCCGTAGCCTCACCAGTAGCTGGGGTTACAGGTGTCTGTCACTGCATCAGTGGATGGAAACTCCTTTTCAGTGTTCATAGCCATTGGAATTTCAGCAATTTTCCTGCAAAACAGGCAGTAACTTTTCCAAGTGGTGTGGCTGTTGCCTATTGCTCTGCCACCTGTCAGGGCCTGGTGCATAGCAATGAGAAGAAGGAAAAAGTGTGTACCTTGATCCCTGGTGTCCAGGAGTGCTTATTGAGGCCCATGCAGCTCTGTCTGGCAGTCATTTGCTCCTGTCTCTTCAGCCAAAGTCTGTTTCTGTGTCAAATGTCTTCCACAGAGGCCAACTTTTCAAACTTTCATTGGCGAGGGTGCCAAACTCATATTGACTCTGGGTCCTTTCTTCAGGCTTCTCTGCCTTTTGCTTTGGGCTCTTCTTTTCTTCTTCCTTCTTATTCCTTGCATGGCTTCTTTGATAGGAGCTCTGTTCATTCACTTGCTCATTCCTTATGTAGTGGCCCATTCCACTTAGAGAACTTTAACTTTAAAGCTATGTGCCAACCTCAGGAGTCTGAAATATTATATATATATTATCTTTTTGAAACAAGGTCTCACTACGCATTTCAGGATGCCCTTGAGCTTATTTTGTGGCCCAGGTTGGTCTGAACTTGTGGAGATCCTTCGGCCTCAGCCTCCTGACTGCTAGGATTATAGGCCTGTACCACCACACCCAGCTAAGACTCTGATTATTTATTTATTTATTTATTTATTTATTTATTTATTTATTTGGCTCAGTGTGCCCTCAGGGTAGGACTAATGTAGTAGTAGTAGTAGTAGTAGTAGTAGTAGTAGTAGTAGTAGTCATATTAGGTATTGCTGGGGATTAAAACATGGTGCCCTGCACCTGTGTAAGCTTTTTTTTTGGCAGGACTGGGGTTCGAACTCACAACCTTGCACTTGCAGGGCAGGCACTTGTCTCACGGAGCTATCTCCCTGGCCCCAGCCTGTCTAAGCTTACCTAAGCAGGCACTTTAGACTACTAAACTACCGTCCTGGTCCCAGGAGTCTGATTTTAAAAGAGAATAATTTTTCCTTCCAAAATGTGGTCAACTGGTTTGAATCTGGTTAGTGATATATAAGTGCTAAAAGTGACGAACATAGTCTGTTTCACACAAGGTCTCCTTAATAATGAGTCAATATTAGTTACATAACACTATAGTGCTTTTATTATTTTTTTTTTTCTGTACTGAGGATTGAACTCAGGGCCTTGTACTTATCTATGCTGCTGAGCTATCTCTGCAGCCCTATGTAATGCTGTGGTAATCATCTACTAGGACAGTGGCACTCAGCAGCTTATCATAGTTCAGAGTGGCAGTGTGACTCAGTGTCACACTCATCTGAGATCCGGGCTATATTTGTGCACAGCAGTCCTGCTAGGAAGAGTGACTTTCTCTGATTACTGTCCTGCTGGTGGTCCTGACTCTCTCGTCCTGGTGGCCTATAGTGTTTGGTGTGACATGCCATTATACCCTTCTTTCCCTGCACCAGTCCTGTTATTGCAAACAGAGTGGCTACATTGAGACTAGTGTCACTTCCTGCTTCAGTGATGTTGTATTATTGTGACTCTCTAAGCCTATCTACTCTGGACATTTCTCAATTTATTCTATTGTGCATCCCTTGGACATGTCTCACCTGTGACAGTACAGCTCCAGGGTCCACACTGATTAAATGAGAATCATGACTGCGGAGCTGGAGAGGTCACACAGCACATTGCTGGCAGAGCAAGGCCCCAAACCTTATTTGTTCTTCTCATTCTGATCTGTTACATCCATAAACTATTTTAAGCTTTATAAGCACTGTCATGTTAGAAAAATAATATGAAGACCTACATTCTTTAAGTCTACTGCATATACAACTATCCTCATAAAATGGTACAGCAGTAGACTCTATTTTCTTATTTTTCAATATATGCCTAGGTTTTGGCTTTATTTTTTAGAGAGAGCACAAATTAGAAAAAAAATACAAAAAACTATAAGTGATACAGATTTTCCCTTAACAAAGGAAAATGAATTTCACAGTATTTGGTGTAATACATAGTGTTGTCTTCCAACCAGTTATTCATATTACCAAATATGTGTATGTAAAGTTAGAAGGACAAAGAAAAAAAGAAGTACATATATAAGAAATTAAGGGGAGAAAAATGCAAACAATTCAAAAAAGAGATGATACAAATTAAGCATTAACTGCTCCTTCCCATAAACCAGCAGCGAAGCACAATGCAGTTGTCCAAATCACCCCGCTTACATACATACCTCTTTGCCGCACTCCTTCTCTTGTCCTTCTCAAATCAGTAACTCTTTCCCTTTGAATATGTGCATTCCCTGTTATCAATGTCCATTGTACTCTTGAGATTCCATTTTTCTCTTTTTGGTTCTCACACTAAGGAGATAATACCATGTTTGTACATATGGGTCTGATTTATTTCACTTAACAGTATGTTCGCTAGTTGCATCCATTTACTGACAAAAGACTCAAATTTATCCTGTTTTATACCTGAATAATATGTCATTGTGTGAAAATACCTCATCTTCTTCATCCATTTTACAGTCGATAGGAATCTGAATTGTTTCCAAGAATGAGCTATGACAAATTGTGCTGCTATACACATGGGTGCACATATGTCGCCGGTATATAATATTTTCAGTTCTTCTGGAAAAGTATCCAGAAGAGGAATAGGTGGTGTCTTAGTTACTCCTCTCTCATTGCTGGGACAAATACCCAACATCCAAAATGAAGGAAGGTAAGGTTTATTCATGTCACAGTTACTGGAGGTTTCAGTCCATATTTGGCTGGTTCCAAGATAGATATGCACATGGCAGAGAGCAGCAGTTCATGGTGGCAGGACAGCAAGAAATGGTGACAAAGACTACCAACCAACCAGGGCAGCAGAGAGCAATAGAGAGCAACAGAGAGAGAGAGAGAGAGAGAGAGAGAGAGAGTCTGTTTCTCTGTCTTTCTTATATTACATTCAGGCTTTCTGCCTCAGACCACACCCATAATCCCAGGAGTACTCAGCCCCATAATCCCAGCAGTACTAAGACACATAATCGCAGTGGATCATGAGTTAGTCTCAAACTCTAGATGTCCCAATCGCATGACTGCATTAGGCTTTGGAAGGACAACTAGACACAAACCGTAACAGCTGGCTTCAATGGGATCTCGCATCTTAGGTTTTAAGGAACCTCCATAGTGATTTCCATAGTGGTTGTACCAGGCTGCACTCCCACCAATAGTGCATATGGGTTCATGTTCTTCACAGTCCCTCCAGCATTTGTTATTGGCTGAGTCCTTGAGGTTAGTCGTTCTTCCTAGGCTGAGATGGAATCTCAGTGTTGTTTTAATTGTCATTTTTTGAATAACTACTCTAGTACTCTTTCTTTCAGCTTGAAGAATTCTTTTGGAATTTCTTGTAAGACAAATCTAATGGTGACAAACTCAGCTTTTCTTTGGGAATGTTTTTAATCTTTTCTTCATTTGCGAAGTACAACTTTCTTAGTAGACTTTTTCCTTCAATACTTTGAACAAATTATTTCGCTATCTCCTGATTTATAAGCGTTCTGCTAACAATTCTTCTGCTAGGTGTACTGGAACTCACTTTATTATTGAATTCTTTTTTTTTTTTTTTGAGGTTCTTGTGTCTTTGTGTTTTGACAGTTTGCTTGTAATAAATTGTACAGATGTGTTATTTTAACTGAATCTTATTGGCCAGATTTGATCATTCTATACATTTATCTCAGAAAGCTTTTTATACCTATTCCTTAAATAAATTTTCTACTCATTTATTTTCTCACATTTTATATTGAACATCAGTGACTCCTACACTACTCCTTTGATGCTATCATGTATATTCTGTATATTCTGTAAGCTTTCTTAATTTATCTTATTTATTTATTTATTTATTTATTTCTTGTTTCAGAACTTTTATTTGTTTATGCATTTATTTTTATGGCCAGCTCAGCCTGCCCTGAGGGCAGAGCTGGTGTAGCATGTGGTGCTGGGGATCGAACCACAGTCCCTGCAGTTGCCCAAGCTTTCCTAAGCAGGTGCCTCAGACTGCTGAGCTATCCTGCCGGGCCCTTTCTTAATTTATCTTTACTCTTAATTTTTCCTCTAAATGCATATTTTCTGGGTACCAGGGAGATATTCTGTGGCACAAGTGCCTGCCTGCCAAGTGCAAGGTCATAAGTTCGAATCCTGGTCCCACAAAAAAAAAGTCAAAAATAAATGTATGTTTTCTTTTATTTAGTACATTAGAGTACATGCAGTTTGCAATCATCTTAGGGAGTGGATATATATACATACATATATATATATATATATATATATATATATATATATATATATATAATATTGTTTGCTTCTTTTTAAAAATTAAACCCCTTCCTCTTTCTCCCTGCCTCCACCCCTTTAAGCTCCATTTCCCCATTTTGTTCTTTTTGTTATTATTAACCTTATCTAATATTTACAGCACAGTGTTTACATCCATTGAGTTTATATCAGGTTCCAGTACATGGCACATCTTTATTCTATTTATTTTGCCTCCCTCTCCCCTTCTCTTCTCACCCATTTTCACCTTTTTCCATTCGCAAGAGAATTATCTCCTTGTCTCCTTTTAGTCATCCTTTATCGTGTTTTAAGTTTATACATTGCTGTACTCAAATGATAAATACACTACAGTATTTACATTTGTTGTGTATGACTTATTTCACTCAAAATTATTTTTCTAGGTGTATCTTTTTTTTCCTACAAATCTCTCAAATTGTCCTTCTTTATAGCAGAGTCATAGATACCACATTTTCTTCATTCAGTTTTTACTGATAGGCATACAAGCTGCTTTGAGTATTTAGCTACCATGAATTTGGTTACTATAAGAATTGGTATGCATGTATCTCTATAGAAGGATGCTTTTAGCTTTTGAGGACAGATACATAGAACGGGGAGAGCTGGGTCATGTGGAGTTTCTAACTGTTCTTTGAGGGTTTTCCATAGTGGCTGTAGTAGTTTGCATTCCCACATACAATGCAGGAGGGTTCTTTTTTCACCATAGTCACACTAGCATTTGTCGTTGATTTTGTGATTATTTGCATTCTTTCTAGTTTAACATGAAATATTAGTATGATTTAATTTGCATTTATCTAATGTTTAACATCTTTTAATGTATTTGTTGAATATTGCACTTCTTGCTCCGAGAAATGACAGTTCATTTCGCTTGCCCATTAATTTCTTGATTGGGTCTTTTATTTTCAGTAGATCAATTGTTTTTTAAAATTCATTTTAATGAGAAAAGGATAAAAGAGCAATTATACAGTTTCAAAACAAGTTAGTAGGATGGTTACAATTAATACCATGCAAATTGTTGTCTTTATAGTAGTTATTCAGAGGAAAAGATACAGACCTGGTATTTTGTCTAAACAATATTACTACAGACTTTTATTCTCAATGAACCAAGACGAAGTAGCTATATATCTATCATATACCTTTCTGTATATAAATATAAATATATATATTTCTTTTTAAAGTTTCTAACACTAGGAGAAAATATCATACCATGTCTTATAAGTAGACTGTAGTTCAGAGATAAGAGTATGAATCATAAAACAAAAAGTATAACTAAACAATATTCAGAAAATGAAATTTAATAAATTAAATTAAATATTTCAAAACAATATTCCAAAATTCAAATCAAATCATCATTCCAACTTTGAGGCCAAAACGTTGTGTATCATATATACAAATCTGTAATCAATTCAGAGTACTTGCATAGTACTTGAATAGCGGAATATATACAAAGACAGCAACTAAGAAAAAGTTTCCATGGTAGCAAAGAATTACTAAGAATAAAGCACACCATAAATGCTGGAATTGCCAATATATGACCAGAACTTCAGACATTTTGGGGATAGGATATCACACAAAGTTCTACTATGTCATGTACATGGACAGAGTCTATGATGCTTACTGGTGGCCATGTGGCACCTGTGAGACTGAGCTACTGCTATTTCCTTGATATCCACCCTGTAGACCCAGACAGAATCATGACCCATAGGGTGCAGGAGAAGTCCATTTGTGGAATATGCTGCTAGACATATTCTGCTGCTGTATATAAAAGGATAGTAGAAAGACTGCTTTTGTATACCTCTTTTTCTCCTGTGTTTAATTATTTGCCCTATTTGGTGAGTTCTTTCCATTCTCCTTCATGGAGTTGTGGTCATTTTGATCCTTTTCTAGAATATCTTATAGTAAATTATGCAGTGTTGGCTTTGTCATCATTAAATTCTTTAATTGTTCTTTGTCCTGGAAGTATTTCACTTCTCCATTGAATTTGAAAGAGAGTTTTGCAGGGTATAGCAGTCTGGGTTGAAATTTGTTTTCTTGTAAGACTTGAAGTACTTTGCTCCATGCTCTTCTTGACTTGATGGTTTGTAAAGAGAAATCTATTATTCTAATGGATTTTCCTTTAAATGTGATTGGTTTCTTTTCTCTAGTAGCTTTTAATATACTGTTCCTGTGCTGAATTTCTGGGATCTTAATTATTATATGTCTGGGTGTGGATTTCATTGGGTTGGTATGTGCTTCAGTTGCCTGAATGTCAAATTGTTTCCCCATATTTGGGAAGTTTTCTGCTATTACTTTTCCCATATTCTTTTATATCATTTACAAACTCTTTCTTTCTCACTGATGCCTATCAGTCTTGCATTGTTCATCTTTGCATCATCTTGGAAATGTTGAATTATTTTCTCTTGCATCCAAGTTATTATTAAGAGATCTTTTCTTACCTCTTCACTAGCTGCAATGGTGTCTTTAAGGTCTGAAAGTCTATTTTTGCTTTCATTAAAATGGTTTTTCCAGCTTGTGATTGACATTTTAAGTTCCTGAATAACACTTTGAATCTGCTTCACACATTCTATTACTTTCCTATATTGTTCATTCAAGGATTCCATCATTTTTCTATTCTCTATTTTTTATCATTATCTTTAGAAGAACTTAGTACTTCTTTTGTTATAGATATTATTTCTTTTTTACTTCAGAAGTTATTTCTGATCTGCTTTCCTCTAGTTGTTTCTTTACTTCAGATGCTATTTTTCCACAAATTTCAGGTGTGTCATTTCCAATTTCTTCTATGCTATTGTCTCATATTTGTTCTGGGTGGGCTTGGGGCCTGAGAGCGCATTTTGCTCTTTCTCTTTGTCATTTTGTATAATCTTGCCTTCTGACTTTTGGCTTAGAGCTTTGGTAGAGTTCTGACCTTAGCACCAGGTCTACATCTATCAAGCTCAAAGTCATCTAGGTGGGTGTGGCTTGGGTGTGGCTTCTGAGCTCCACTTCTTCCTGCTGCAGCACTTGGAGGCAAGCCTGCTGTGCCACTCTGGCAAGATGTTCTGCTTCTGGATCAGCTTGGGGGGGTTCTTGTCTCTAGTCTCTCTTCAGGGAGTTCTGCAGCAGTTTTCCACACTGGGTGCACTGGGCCTGGTTGCTGGGTCAAATGAGTTTCTGGCTGGTCCAGCGAGGTCTCTCACACACACAGGGTGTAGACCTGGTTGCTACATTGAATGAGTTTCCAGCAGGCCCAGGGTGGTCTAGTAGGTAGACCAATTTTTCAAAATCTTTTACATATTCTAAATATTATTCCTTTGACTAATAGCTGGGAAAGTTTTTGCCATTCTATGGACTGTTTCACTCTACTAATAGACTCCTTTGTTATTTTGAATCTTTGTAATTTGATGTAATACCATTTGTTCATTCTTTCTGTTGTTTCTAGTGCAGTTATGATTCTGTTTAGGAAATCCTTTCTTACACTTCAGACTTCAAACATTTCCATCTATTTTATATTTCAGTAGTGTTATGGTTTGTGTCTAGTTGTTCCCCCAAAGCTTCATGCAATCATGGGTCAGGGACTTCTAGAGTTTGAGAGTAACTTATGATCCACTGGGATTATGGGTCTTAGTACTCCTGAGTTTATGGGTGTATGTACCTTTCCCAACCTGGGGTGATATCCTGAATGTAACATAAGAGAAACAGCGAGACATTTTGCCTCTCTGTTGACATTGTTGCTGTTCTGCCATCATGAACTGCTGCTCTCTGCCACATATCAATCTGCCTTGGAGCTGGCCAAGTGCAGATAAAACCTCCAATAACTGTGAGCTAAACAAACCTTTCTTTCCTTCATTTTGGGTGTCAGGTATTTGTCCCAGCAATGAGAAAAGAGTAACTGAGACAAGTAGGTTCACTTTTTCTGTTTTAATGTTTATATATTTTATCTATTTTGATTTTAGTTTGGTACAGGGTCAGAGATGCAAGTCTAGTTTCAATCTTCTGCAAGCAGATATCCTATTTTGCTGACAATATTTGTTGAATAGCCCATCTTTCCTCCAATGTGTCCTTTTGGCTCCTTTGTCAAAGATAAAATAGCTTAGCATGTCTGAGGATGTTTCTGTGTCCTCAGTGCTGTTATTTTGATCCACATGTCTGCTTTTGTCCCAGAACCTTGTCATTTTCATTACTCTTACTTTATAGTATAGCTTAATATCAGATAATGTGATGTCTCCTGATTTCCTGTTATTGTCAAAGATTATTTTTGCTATGCCTAGGTCTCTTCTGGTTGCACATGAATTTTGCAATTGTTTTAGCTAGATCTGTAAAGTATGCTATTGGTATTTAGATAGGGATTGTATTGGATCTGTGTCATTTTTGAGAGTATGAGCATTGTGATAATCTTTCTTTTACCTATCCAGGAGCAGTGACTATCTTTCCATTTTCTGATACCCTTTTCAATCTTCTTTTATAGACAACTCTAGTTTTCTTTGTATAGATTTTTCACTTCTTTGGTTAGGTTAATACCTAAATATTTCATTTTTCTTAACTGTAATATGAGAAGGATGATGATTATTATTATTATTATTATTATTATTATTATTATTATTATTATTATTTTGACTGGCTCAGGATACCTTACATGTGGGTCTGGGGATTGAACCACTGACCCCAGTTCCTGATTGGGATTGCAAGTGCAAGCACTTATACCACTGAGCTATCCTAAAAGCCCCCCTTAACTCTACTATGAATGACACTATTATAATTTTCTGTTCATCGAGTTCATTGTTCATGTACAGAAATGTTATTTTTGTAGATTTTGTATTCTGCTAAATTGTTCAAGTTGCTTATTCTAAGAATGTTTTGGTAGAATCCTTTGAGTCTTCTGTATAGAATATCTTTTCATTTGCAAATAATGATAATTTGAATTCTTTTCCTATATATGTCCCTTTTGCTGTGGTTTGGGGTTATTGCATGATCAGTAATATAATACTGGACACGTTTTGTAATAGTATTTTATAATGAATCACCCAAGAATCACATAGTACAAGTACAGGAAGTCTTTCCACACATTAAATATTAAAGAATCCACCTCAGGGCCTAGAGCTCATAACAATGCCTCCTACCTATTCAGCTGGAGGCCTAGAGCCCACCACAAAGTCTCATGCAGGCCCACTCCATGGATATATGCTGGAAAGGCCTAAAAATCAGTCATGGAAGCTAGGAAGTCTATGCCAGTGGCATGAATGATCTGTGCTAGCAGGCTGAGAGATCTGAACTGGAGCTAGGAAGCCATGCTCCATGTAAGCACCAGAGCTCCCCCAAAAGAACCATAGCCACCCTCAGCAACAGTGAGGTCCCAAGCTTCTCCGGTGATAAAGGAAGCCAAATTCCCATCAGGAAAGCCAATGCAACAAGTTTCATGAGGCTGGGCAGTGCACCATCTTCCCCTCTGAAGCCAGGAATCAGTGCTCAAGATGAGGACCCAAGCTTCTCCAAAGTTCATCAGGAAAGCTGGCCTGATAAGGTCCTTCAGCAGAACAGCTAAGAGAACTAGCCTCTTGCAATATAGTTCAAACAGCTACTCAGAACATCATCCCTGGGGCTGGGGAAATAGCTCTGTGGTACAAGCGCCTGCCTGGCAAGTGTAAGGTGGTGAGTTCGAAACCTGAGCCCACAAAATAAAGAAAAAAAGAGGATCATCCCTAATTACATTTTGGTAGCTTCTCCTGTTCTGCCTTTATGCTGTTGGCAATAACCCTCAGCTAGGTTGCCTGCACCCAGCACCATGCTAGTTTAATTCAGCTGGGCTTATGAAGTTGACCACCAATTAGCTTTTATGTTTCTCTTGTCTGATTGCTCTGGTTAATATTTCAAGTGCTGAAATATTAATGAAAATTAATGGTAATAGTCACTTCCTGTGGGGTACAAGGCTGGGCAAGGGCAGCAGTAAGAGAGAGAAAACACTGACCTTGACAGCTCTAGGAAATGAGACTTTAGTTCTGAAAACAGTAGATTGTCTGACGAATACATTCAGCTTTTCACCATAAGGCTAGCAAAATGTAAAGGGAGTATTTCTCAGGGACCAAGCCAAGGGAAAGCCAATGAGAACAAAAGCAAGCATAAAACAGCCCGACAACAATAGAAATGCAGAGTGACCATTGGGTTCGACTCTGGTCTGAGCAGGCTGAGAGGAAGCTTGCGTGAGAAGCCCTACAAATACGTTGAATGTGAAAAGAGTTTCAGTCGGAATTCAACTCTTTTTCAACACTGGAAGATCAATAATGGATAAAAATTCCATAAATGTGCTGTTTGTAGAAAAAGTTTCTTCCAGAGCTCTAATCTCATTTAGTATTGTTGCATCCATACTGGACAAAAGCCCTATAAATGTGATGAGTGTGGAGAGAGATTTGAACAGAGTTCAAATCTCATTCAGCACCAGAGAATCCATACTGGAGAAAAACCCTACCAGTGTGATGAGTGTGGCTGGTGGCAGCATGTGAAAGTACACAAGTAAGAGAAGCCCCAGAAAGGCCGAGGCAAAACCATCAGGACAAAACCTCGCCTAGTGACCTCCTAGAAAGCTGGGAAAAGAATATACTTCTCTTTGGACTAAGAGGAAGCATATGCATACACAGTTAAATGTTCTGCAATTGCAGTGGGCCACCAGTGAAGCTTGAAGTGCTGGAGGCTATTGATCCAAGCCTTCTACAGCTCATCTCATGGGTCTAGCTCTGCGTTTCATGCATTGTATTTAAACTTTTTTTTTTTTGCTGGGTGATCAAGGGCAAGTCAGAGCAAGACCTGTATAACAAAACATTCATTTTTTTTTGTATCTTCCAAGGTCAAATCCCC
>PVJA010044669.1:0-16045 GCA_004027025.1 Myocastor coypus | reverse complement strand
CTCCTGCCTCAGCCTCCCGAGTGCTGGGATTACAGGCGTGCGCCACCACGCCCGGCAAGAGCCCATTTCATCTGAGAAAACTTTGCAAATACATCAGGCAAATGAATGCTTTGATAAGCAACATGTGTGATGCATAAGACCCAGGATATATTGTTGGCTCTATCAATAGGCAGCTGTGTAGCCTTGAGCACATCACTTCCGCTCTGTTTATTTTTTTTCCCTCTCTCCTCTGCTATGAAGAATCAAATGATCTGGCACTGAAAAGTATGACTAAGGGGGCCAGTGTCAGGTTACTGGGCTGAGATCCCAGAAACTTAAGCTCTGTCACCACCATTGGGAAACAATGCTTTCTTCCAGAAAAAAAAGTGTTACCATATAATTGTTGCAGACAGACATAGTAGCCCTTCTTTCGTTTGCATATTTACCATGCAGTTCTCAAAGTAGTGGGTCAGACTGGCAGCAGCAACACTGTCAATGGTGAACGTGAGACAGTTTTCAAATGTTAGAAATGATGAATCCATATATTTCCTCTGTTGTTGATTACAAAAGCATTATACAGCTCAAAGGTCAGGACTGTGCTTGTGTGTACATTCCATACAGCTCCAGGGGAAATAAAACAGAAATAAACGAACTTGGTAGCCTTAAAGCTGTGCTAATCCCATGTTCCAAGGTCATTATGAACAGAGAGCATAGATGAGCTGCCAGAATCAGGAGGTATCTGGAGATATTTACATTTTGCTGAACAAAGAACAGGCTGGCTGTCCTTTGTGTGCACAATGACACACTTTAAACCAAAGAGCAATATTCTCTTAGTTTCTCTGCAATAGGCAAGGTAGATTTCCACTGTACCATCCTCATAATCTTAGTTGAGCCAAAGTCTTGCTTAGTGTGATGGCACTGAGCTGTCAGAATTCAGGGTTTGATCTGGGCAATAGCTACAGAATATATACATATATATATATATATATATATATATATATATATATATATATAATTTTGAAAAATACTTGTTTCTAATTAAATGTTTGACTGCCCCAGACTAAATAAAACAATAAGTTTTGCAAATTTTCATTTTCAGACAATTAATGTGTATATATTGTAAAGTATATTGTTACAATGGCTCAATGCTTGCACTCATAACTCTGCATTTTATATGAGTGAGTGGCTATTTGTAGAATGCTTAATGCCACCCATAATATTGGGGGGATTGCTATTGTGGGAGGGTCAAACAACAGGAATTCGGTAAATAAATCTATTCTGTTATGCCATTTGGCCACCTAAAATTGAGTCCATGTCTTTTAACAGATCATTTGGCTGCTATTGGAAAATTCAGGAAAAAAGAAGGAGGGTACATGAGAGAATTTTGTAGTTCAGGCCTATAAGTACTACGTAAAAGCTCTATGCATATTTCAGTGTCCAGACTTAATTACATAGTCCTGCCTAACTTCAAGTAAATTTTGACAATGTGTACTTTTTTGCAATAAAGGAAAGAAAATGGATTTTGATGAACACATTCGAGTTTCTGCAAAATCATTCTTTTTTTTCAGAAAATAACTTCTATATGTGTTTTGTTCTTTTTTTTTCAATTTATGTGCTTCCTAGAAAAGCATATAAAAGGAATAATGACCAGATATTTATTCTGTGATTTACATATTAAAATCTGGTAAAGTATTAGATGAGAGCAACGGACTTTAATATAAGACAAGGTTAGGTTCTTGCTAATTTTTATATCTCTACTTTGTGACCTTGATCAAATTATGACAATTGACTTTTATGTACCTGTGCCTGATCTTATAGGGGTTTTAAGTTGTGTTTGAAAAGAGTCAGTATAATGATTAGCATAAAGTTCTTAATCTTGGAGCTGAAGGTATTACTGTTATTAGTAATAATAGCAGTAGAAATTTGGCAAGAAGAGCATAGGATTGTCTATAAGTGTTTGGAGGCTTGAGAAGCAGACCCACTGAATAGCTACATGGGTTGAGATAGGAAAGAGGGACTCATTCAGAATTAGCAATTCCAGAAGGTAATGGTTTTCTGAAAACTTTCAGAATACTGGATAATAGGTGTTCCTTTAGCCTTGAGGTAGCTGCAGTAATAACCATGCAATCCTATATGAGGCCTTACTATAGAAAATCTGCAGAATTGCTGCTGCTTGATAGGCGTCCACGTCTCTCTACCTTTCCCACTCCACTAGAGTTCTCTGTCCAGCCCTGATTTGCACACACTAAGCTTTGAACTACTAGCTATCAGTCCATTTATAGCTATGTGGTCAGCTCTCAGGAATTAATTTCATGGTTATTATTTTCCATTGGTTGAGAGAACACTGTGAATTTGACTTTGTAATTTTATATTTTCTAGTTCTTGAGAGGGACAATTGACTTTTATTTGTCTGTGCCTCAGCAACATCTAGATTGTTAGATTCTTATTTACAGACAAAAGAGCTTTCCATCTTTTATTTTCTCTGTGTCTTTTATAAAGTGGCTAAAATAAACATTTTACACTGGTCATTCAGGAAATATTCAGTGATTAACCAGCCATTTTGTTATATCCTTATAGTATACCCATTTTCTTTAAGAAAAAAACTATAAAAACAGGACTTGTGCTTTTTAGGTTATATTTTTCTTCCAGAAGGGCAATGACTGATGAGAACTAAAAAATTTCTGGCAAGTTTCTGAAAAATGTTTCACAAGGCCGCTGGAAATTAGTGCCTGTTTTGATCACGTGGCTGGGCAAGCACTCTGCATGATGGCTTGGAGGTCTCCTTGGGCACTACAGGACCTTAAGAAAGAGTAGCACTGTGAATAAGTGTGAGGTCACTGTCTGAGCCAGAAACCACAGGGGCTATATGAAGTTTTGGAAATTGGTTCCCATGGCTGTAAACAAATAATGTGCTCCTTGACTTGTTCTAAGAACTGGAGCAATATAACGTGACATTTATGTAAATGGAAAGGCTTTGAAAGCCACAGGGCAGTGAAAGACTGAAGTTAAAACTGTTGTAGGAATAATGTTTAATACTGTTAATTATGTACTGGGAAAGAGACATACTCCTTGTAACATGGGAAAATAATTTGGTAGCACTAAGTTCTTTGGTAAGAAGTGGGTTATCTTCATTGTTATGCAACATTCTTCACCAAATAAATTATACAGCGGTTACTTTGGATTTTCTCAGGCCAGCAGGGCAGTGTAGAGGTATTTGGAGGAGTGTCACTGTGGGTGAAAGAAAGAAGCCTGCATATTGTCCTTTGTAAAATAAATTCTAGTTTTAAGCACTACCAGCAATCAGTAGTCCCATCCTGGGAAACCCAGATTTGATCCTGTATTGTGGATCAAGTGATAAGGATTTGACATTGAAGAAAGTAGATGGCCTCTGACTCCTGCAAAACAGACACAGGAATGACTGCTGCATATTATAGTATGAGATGTGTCTCCAGAGTGAATAGCACCAAGAGATACTATCTTCATTGTCCTTATGAGTAAACAATATGAAATAATATTTTGTTTATAAATGTGAAATAAGTTAAAAATTTGACAAATATAGAAAATATTACAAATAAAACCCCATGGAGATAATTACTTATAATATGTTACACATTTTCTTCACATTTATTTACATTATATAGCTGTATGTAAATATAATTGGTACACTGTACATAAAATTTCAATCCTGCCTTTTCCTAGTAAGTTACAGCAATGTATCTCTTCATGAAAAATACCATAAACATAACTTTAATGCATGAGAAATGATAATTGTCAATATATTTTTACTTACCACATGTGGTAGTAACCCTCCACTTTCTGTGGGAAAGCAGCCAAAACTACTAATAATAAAGTAATTGCGGAATGAAAGGTTTATTTGACTCATCATTTGAGTTCATGGTCTGTTGGTGCTATTGTTTTTAAGACTGTGGTGCTTTTAAGACCATCATAGCAAAGGGGATAGTGAAGCTCTCCATACCTCATGGTAGCCAGAGATCAAAGGGACATAAATGAAGATGAAGGAACTAGAAACAGCCTAAACCCTTCCAGGGCATTCGCCAGTTCCCCATTTCCTTCAACAAGGCACCAATTATTATTTCCACCACCTCCCAAAATTAGCATCAAATTATGAATCCATTATTCATAGATGAGTGCAGATCACTAATGATCAAATCACTTTCTAAAAGTCCCACCTTGAAATATTGTGTAATGTGGAACAAAATTTCAACACAATGAGATTTTATAGGATATTTCAGATTCACACCATAATGGCAGCTATTTCAAAGAATATATATATATATATATATATATATATATATATATATATTGAAATCGTTAAAATGGCCCAACAATTGTGTTTGTCTCCAATAAAATCATATTTTCAATTATTTAATTAATCTAACTAATAGAGAAGGAGAAAGAAGTGAAAGAAGAGGAAAGTAAAGAGCAGAGGTATGTGGGAAAGAGAGAGGGAGGAGATGATACTTTAAGTTGTTAAAGATGCTTGTGTCATAGAATGCTTAGAATATATGTCCCAATATTCTGCTAGTAATTGGACTCTTTGCATACGTATGTTGTGACTTCAATATCATGCCAAGTGCAGTCTTTCCCCTTCTGAATGAATCTGCATCTTCATAGCATTTAGGAATCTACCTTTGTTTCCATCTGGGGGACTATGGAGTCAAAGTTTTGCACACATAAAATGAAGAATAATGCTTGCATTCTGCATATATACCACCTTTTCTCTATCCATACACCCATTGCTGGGCAACTAAGGTATTCTCAGAGTCATTAAAGCTGCTATAAACCTGAGTTTGCACATATCATTGTGAAATTTTTAGTTGCCTTAGGAATATACCCAAGAAAAGTATAGATGAGTAAAACAGACCTTCTCTTCTTAGTTTGTTTTTCATAAAACTCTGTATTGATTTTCATAGAGCTTATTCTAATTTACCGCCCCATCTATAATACAGAGGTGTTTCCTTTACCCCATATTCTCATCAGCATTTGTTGCTTTTTGTGTTGTTGATGATAGACATTTTGAGTAGGTTAAGATGGTATCTCAGACTTGTTTTGATTTGCATTTCCTAAATAGTTAAAGATAATGAATTTTTATACATACTTCCTTTCCATTTGTGCATCTTCTTTTGAGAAATATTTACTCAGTTTATTTGTCCATTTATTTCATTTGATCTTGCTTTAGTTATTTTCTAATTGCTGAGTTAAAATACCCAATATTCACAACATAAAGGAGTAGAAATTTGTTTTCACTCAGTTTCTACCGGTTTCTGTCCACAGTCATGTGGCTCCAAGGCAAGGTGGCATGGCAGTGGAGAAGAGGTCATGGTGAGGAAGCCAGAAAGCAGAGAGAAATCAAGGAAGTAGGAAGACATATACTTCTGGGCCATGCCTCCAGTGACCCACCTGTTCGTACCAAGTTTTAACTCCCAAAATTATGCCCAGCTATGAATCCATCCTTGGTCTAATCCACTATCACAAAGCTTTGATCCAGCAACCTCCCAAAAGCACATGAAGCCTTGGGAGAGAGGGGCATGTAGGTATAATCCATAACATGTCCTTGGTTTTTTTCGTGTGTGTGTATGTGTTATTCATTTATTCTAGATTTAGTCCTCTATTAGCAGAGTAGCTGTAATACTTGTTTCCCATTGTCAACTGTCACTGCATGCTTGTTTTCTTTGCTATGTAAAGCTTTGATATGATTTCATTATTTGATCCGTGCTATTATGCCTTGTGATTCTGGGTTTCTGTTTAGTCTGCGTTTGTGCCTGTTCCATTAGATAAATGGACAAAGGAAATGTGATACATATAAACAAGGAAATATTATTTAACCATAAAGAATAAAATCATGTCATTTGCAGGAAAATGGAAAGCCCTTGATAACAGAAAGCTATGTGAAATAATATGGGCACAGAAACTTGAACACTGTTTGGTTTCTTTTATATAAGATTATTAAACACTTAAATAATGTAAAGGAGAGATGTTAGGAAAGAAGGCAACAGTTTTGGAGATGGTGAAGTTGACCAGATATAGAAGCGCACTAAGGGAGAGGGATAAGAAATGGAAAATGATCCAGATATCTTTTATGCATATACTAGTTCCTGTAAAAATTAGTTTTATAATGCAAATATATACAAATACAATAAAACAAAGAAACATGGTAATGCTAGGATAAGTATACTAGAGTAAGGGCAACTAAGAAGATCTTTTCTTTAGCTAGGAAATTAAGATACTGTAGTTTAAGAGAACTATATGGATCATAAGACCACCTTCATCTCTGATATAACTACAAATGTGTAGTGGTAGTAGTTTCAGAACTATCTTTAGTTTCAATTATTTGACTAAAGAACTCATACAGCTCATTGAAATCTGTTGTATTCATGTTTATGATTCATTACAGGAAAAGGATACATATTAAAATATTTATGATGAGCAATGCATCAGGAAGCATCGAGGAGAGCGGCAACTGCACGTCTTCTGGCTGTTTTTTTCTTATGGAATCATGGGCAGCATTATTTCATCCACGCTGTGTAACATTATGCATAGAGTTACCAGTTTTTTATTAGGACACAGTAGTTGACTGCTCACATTCTTGAACCTTAGTTGCCGGGCCTTTGAGTGGTATAACTAATATCATGAAACTGATCTATATGTCACAGAACTCCCAAGGTAGACTGGGCAGTGCATGTCCATAGCACCTATCATAAATTTTGCTGTGAAACTCTTAAGGACCTAGCCCTCCAGGTGAACGAAGGTACAGTACTACTACCATGTATTACATTCCAAGGGCTTTGAAATTGTTTCCCTGAAGCCAAGGTCAAATGTCAGACATCTTTCTGGTGAAGATTTTATTCCTCATTATAAAGACGCTCTGTCTCCTGAAGATCTCCCAGGGATGATGCTCTACAAACATATGACATGCTTTGAAGAAAACCACTGAGAAAGCTGATGTTATGTTTTATCTTTTAGAAGAAAAACTTAAACACATAAACACTATTTAGTGCTGCTCTGGCACTTTCCATGGTCTAGCCTTTTTTTCCTCTTCAGGATTATCTAGATCTAAGCATACATATAATACCTCATTTTAATATGGAGTCACATAAGAAATATTAATGTATTTTCCTCAAACAGACCTGTTTCTTCATAGCCTGGGGCCATACGACTACAAGTATTCCTCTTGTATATATCTTCCTCTAAGAGAAATATACATCATGTTATAGTGATATATGCATACCCACGTTTACAGAACTATAATTACTAAAGCTTGGCCTATATACCCATCAATAGATAACTGAATAAGGACAATGCAGTATGTATACACAACACAGTACTACTTTTACATAAAGAATGGTAAATCTGAGTGATGTATAAAAAAATAGATGCACTTTAGGAAAATGAGTTAAGTGAAAAAAATCAGTCATTCAATAAAAGAATTCAAATGATTTCTCTTACATGAGACATCCAAATCATAAATAAATTGAAGAGAAAAACATAAAGTAATTAGCAGGAAATGGGCATCCTTTATAAATGAGGAGACTAAGTGATTAAGGATGAGGAAATAAAAATACTTAAGTTGTATTATGTATATGTTAACAACTCTCCACAGTGAATACAATCATTGTGTACTGCTAATATGTACCAATGAAGCTAAAAAAAATAAAAGAAAGTTTTATTGAAGCGGAGTAATGCCAGGTAGTTCGTACATTGTAGGCAGTGATTTTCCTGTTGTAGTGAAAGAGTCAAATAGTTATGCTGGAGACCACATAGCTGCATAGACTCATTTGTCCTTTGACAGAGAAGAGTTCACTGACTTTTGGATTAGTCCTACAACATCACTATATGTAAGTAGATGAACAATAACCCAACCTGGAGAACTTCTATTAAATCAGGCAAATTTCTATTGACTCTACACTATTCCAGACACTATTACCGGCAATTGAGATAATCAGTGACCAGAACAAATTAAATGTTAGGCTAATTGTACTAACATATTAATGGCTATATTGACATTATGTTAGTGTTATCAGTTGGTGGCACCATGGGAAACGATCAAGACAGGGACATTGGATTAAGAAGAATCAGGAGTATGTGACATGATTTGATACAGATTTCAAGTGGACTTTTGTAGCTCCAGTTTTGAAGATGGGCTATCAGCGGGGAAGGAACAAAGCATGAAACTAGTTAGAAGCTAAAGTAGTCAGTAGTATTAGCAGTATGGGACATCTTGATGGCAGTGGAAAAGGTAGAAAGTTATCAAATTCCAGATTTATTTTGAAGATAAAACTAACGGTTTTTTTTTTCTGAAGGTTTGGAAGCTGGGTACAAAAACAAGAAAATAATCAAGGTCTTTAACCTAAGGATACTAGGAAGATGTAGTTATGAAAGCACAGAGGAATGAGGAAGAATGAGAAACCTCATAGTTTCTCATCTGGTGTTCTGCTGCTCATATGACTGCATCTTTCCAGGGATGCTTACAGAGCTCTTTCTAATAATGGAAGCTGGCTGAAAATACACTCATGAACAGTGTGAAAATTATAAACAGTAAGTCTCAGAGCTATGGCTTTTACTGAGCATCACTATTTCCATGTTTATCTCTCTGAAATGCAGCAATGAAACAAGTTCCTTAATATTTAGCTCAAGCTTGTTAAAAAGTGTCCCTTTGACCAGCTTTGATAAGCAAAAGAAAGCAAATATAACTGCCCTGCTTGAATTTTATAAGACAATAAATATTCCAAGTGAACATAATTGTTTTGAACCTTTATGCCAGGTATAATAAACATAAAAGGGAAAGATAACCTAGAACCCTCCTGAAATGGCTTAAATAATAGGCCCCAGTTTGCTTTAATGGAGCTCACTCAGTAGACATACTCATATAACAAATGAAAACTCCCTAATGAGATTTGCGTTATTTCTATTGACTTCTATGCCATCATTAATTGATTGCCATCATACACAGCTAATTAAGAGCATGATAACCTGACTGAAGTATTTTCAGTTAGTACAGTTGTGGCTGTGTTGAAACAATGAATTTTGGATGCTCACATCAAGGTGGCTGCCAGGCTACCACAGTGAGGACCACACTAAGCAAGGTGGCCTGGAAGGTAATTGTCCCAAATGTGGATGAGAGCACGGAGAGTACCTCTTAACAATACCAGAAATTCCAATGGCGTGGGCTTCTTCACTGAGCACTCCTATCTCATTTGCTATGCTTAAAGCCAATCCTCTTTCTCTCTCCCTATATCCTATGTGGAATTTCTTGTAGAGGCTCCTTATCAGAGGGTTATGTGGCCACACTAAAGGGACTGTATTTGTATTCTGTCCTTAGTGGAACAACAGTATGGCTATGTAAGCTGGAATACATCACTTCTCTCTTGTTATCTTCCATTTTTTTCCACCAGAAAGTGAGTTAGAGGGAGACATAAGTTTATTTTAAAAATTTTTTTTTTATTTTTTTGGGGGGACCAGGGTTCAAACTCATGACCTTGTACTTGCCCAGCAGGCACTTGTGCCTCGGAGCTATCTCCCCAGCCCCGAGACATAAGTTTAGTGTTTAAAAATGATTTTATGACCTCAGCTTTGCCAATGGCAGTGACATGCTTTGTTAAGGTTGGTGAAATTCAGTTACTGTAGTCTATTTAATGAGTGTGGGATAAGAAAACTTGCCTGGGATAATTCAGGTACCTCCTTCTGTGAGAATTGAAATGATTATGAAAATAATTTAAACTATGGTAAGGATTATTTTGTATGACTCAATTCATTAAGTTTTTGTCCAAAAAACATAGGATTTATGTCTACCTACTTATGAGTGTTTGTGAAGAGTTTTCCAAGAAGTTTGTCAGACTTTGAATTTTGTATCATTGACATTAGATTCTTGTTTATTGGGGTGAAAATTGCTTTGGAAACTAACTGGCATTGGGTAGATACAAATTTAAATCACAAATAGATATGATTTCATAATAACCAAATGAGAAAAACTGTATATCTGTCAATGCCAAGTATTTGTGAAGATATAGCATTATAGGAACCTTTCCCTATTGTTTCTGAAGGTGAATTAGTTCAACTTCTGTGAAGGGTAAACATGTGTGTGTACAAAAAATATTCATATCACCATTATTTATAAATGAGAAACTGGAAATGACAAGAATTTAAATATATATATATATATATATATATATATATATATATATGAATATCCCATGAGCTACAAAATGAATGGCCTGCAACTACAGGCTCATGTTAAATTAAAAATAGAATTTATATTCAAATTATCACAGCATAGAGAAATACAACCATATAATTTTAGCTTTATAATGTTTAAAAGGCAAACATGATCAAGATATATGTATACATACATACAAGATATATGCAATTAAGACATGATTTTTAGATATATAGATATAGGTGATCAACACAATTTTTAAGAAGCTAGAGAAAGGTGAACAAAATTTTCATGATAGTGAATATTTTTGTATGAAAGAATAGGGAGGCAATTTGGAAGTAATGTATAAGAGACTTTGAATATAGGCATTAAGTGCTACAGTTTTAAAAATGAAAGTTATTATAAAAGTAACTCATACTCATGAAGAATCAAAGATTATAAAAAAGAATGCAAGATTAAATTTACAAGTTTCCATTTCTTCTAAATTTCCACCTGACAGGAAAAGACCACTGTTGATAATTTGAGGTGTGCCTTCTAGAAAAGTGGTTCTCAAATGTGCTCTTTAGACCAGTGCCATGTTCATGATATATAAACTTATTAAAAATGCAAATTATCCAATCCCATCCTAGATTTATTGACTTAGAAAGTCAAGATAAAAATATACTATCTTTGTTTCAATAAACCTCATGAGTAGTTTTTTGTCATTGGCTGAATAACAATAAAATCATCAGTAAAACTTTTTTAACAGGCTGGATTCCATGTTCCTGCTTTTAAAACTTTTCTTTCTTTTTATAAAACTCCAACAGTAATTATAAGATATTGCAGGAATTTTTTTAAAAAATCAATATTCTAGGCTCTTGACTACGCATAAATAATATTGTATTTATAAAATATATCCTTTGTTATGAACAAAAAGTATAAAACAAAGGATATGGAACATGTGTCACATATAATGAGAGAGAATCCTGGGTATTATGTACATTTTACTAAGAGTATGTCAACAAGTATAATTGTATTTTATTTTTAAAAGTAGTTGTTCTCAAAAAGAGTTGATTTTATTCCACATGGGACTTTTAGCAATATATAAAACTTTGTCTTAAGTTTTCATAGGTGAGGAGGCAATAAATATCCTATAATACACAGGAGAGCAGGTATAAGACAGTCTCAAAGCAATATATTATGTGGCCTCATATGTCAACAACGCTGAGGTAGGAAACCCTGTTTTAGAAGATATATAGCATTTCATTCTAAGGCAGAATTATATTTGCACCAGTATATACAATGTGGTTTAATGCCTTCACTTAATACCCAAGACTATGAAGGGTTTGAGACCATGTAAGTTACATCGGCATATCTTGTCTCTCTACATGTTTTCCCAAAACTCAATAAAGTGAGGAATAAAATTTGTGCTTCTTTTATGTTCCTATAGTAATTAACATATTGTTGGGCTGGTGAAATAGCTCAGCAATCTAAAGCACCTGCTTGAGCAAAGCACAGGCACTGCAGTTCAATCCCAGGCACCATGTGCCACAACAGCCCCACCCCCAGGGCGGACGTAGCCAGTCATACACACACTCAAACACACACACACACACACACACACACACACACACACACACACACCATATATACATATATATATATGTATATATATAAATATATATCTGTGCCTCTGTCTATGTCTATGGTTATATCTATCTATCTGTCATCTATCTATCTATATGATTGTGGATAGAAAAGATACTTCAAAACAGAATATTAAACTGAAATGAGTCTCTTCCCATATGCAGAGATAGAATCTTTATCTTCAGTTGCTGTGATACCCTATAAAAAGGACTTGGTGAAACTCTTTCTGTCAATAACAAATGGAATTAACTGTAGAGTCTCAGGTGTATTGCAGAGTGAATGATTAAAAATCATTGGCAAATAGTAAGCTGTCTGCTATGACCTTTCAGTGCTTGGGATTTTGACTGACAGTCCCCTCTTTACAGTTTAGTGGAGTTGTAAACAGAGACATGAAACACACTGATGGGCTAGGCAGTCAAATACCAAATATGAAAAGGTCAGTGCCAAACTCTGCTTGCTGATGTGACTCAGGCTGGGTTAGACTAGGTGGGCCTGTGACACTGTGGCTGGAAACTATTGACTTAAGATGAAAATGGCAAGTGTATGTAATGGAATAGGAAAATCTTTACTCTGAAATTTGTTAGAAAATTTGAGCCTACGGTAGGTTGAAACTTGGGCTTGGATAATAGCACAGGGATGGAAGCTTTGGAGGCTTTGTCGCTAGGATGTCTTTGTTGTTTTCCCAATTTTCTTGTATATTTTCAATAAGATTTGTGATATCTTGCCTCTCTGCCTATCTCTGTCTCTGTTTTTGTCTCTGTCTCTATCTGCCTGTCTGTCTTCTGAATGTCTGTCTGTCTGTCTCTCTGTCTGTCTGTCTTTAAACCCACATGTCATGCATATGTTAAATAGTCAACTTTTTAAGATTGATCTTTCTAGCTTTTCTTTCCTTTGTCTCTCATTTTTATTTTTTTCATCTTTGCTCCCATTTACATCTCTTTTCCTGCTTCCTTCATCGTTTAAGACTCAAGCTTCAGGAAGTACATATCTTCTTTGCTTCATACAATTTTTGGGTGTATTCTCTCATGAGAGGTGCTCTGGAAGCATTTTCTTTGCCATCTAAAAGCTTTATCTGGGTACCTAATATTTGTCAGCTCTGGTGTAAGTTGCTAGGATTTAGCAGTGGTTCTCAACCTTTCTAATGCCGTGACACCACAGTAGCGTTCCTCATGTTGCGGTGACCCCAAAACAAAAGATAATTTTGGTGGCTACTTCAAAACTGTAATTTTGCTACAGTTATCATTCAGAATTTCTTTAGGCGACCCCTGTGTTTTGGTCGTTCCACCTCCGCTGGGGTCGCGACCCACAGGTTGAGAACTGCTGATTTAGAGGTTCTGTGGTCTGAGTATGATCAGTATAAGAAGAAAACCAACAGCTAGATATGTAACTGATTTATGAAACTGTGAAATCAGCAATACTACAAACATGAAATAGTTTTATTTGATTCTAATTTTTTTTAATTTTTATGCTTATTCTGGTGAGATTTTCAAAATATCCCATCTTTCTAATTATTTTCTTTCTTTCTTTTGTCTTTTTGAGGCAGGGGATCACTATGCAGCTCATGTGGGCAATGAGGTCACTTTTTATCTCAGTCTAGTCTAAAATCATAAGAGGACTCCTGCCTTTACTTCGCAAGTGCTGGGATTACAGGTATGTGCCACCACACTCACCTTTCTTACTACTTTCCATCTGTTAAATTAGCCAGTCTAAAAAGTTGAAAAACCAACCCCTAATAGTAGATGTTGGCAAAGATTTGGTATAACTGGAATGCATATCCACAAATCATTTTGAAATTATTTTGAGACTAACTACTAATGTATACATTTGCATAGCTAGTGATCCATCAATTCTATCCCTAGATATATTCACAACGGAAAAGTGAACATGTTTACATATATGTTATACTATTCAAAGAAGCACCGTAAAAAATTAAGCCTATGAACTTTGTAAGTGTACATAAACAGTAGCATATATGAATAAATTTTTCATTCACAAAATTAAATACTGTAGAGTTATTAAAGAAGCTCACTACGTAAAAGTGGACATTTTTCATAAAATTTTGTTTGTAAATGATTATAGTATAGTTTTTCAATATTCTGGGAACATAGGGTCAATAATATTTTCAAGGGGAGAAATTAATCATAGAATATTTACTGGAAAAGGTACACTGAAATTGGGAAAAAAATTAAATAATTATGACAGTAGATATAGGTCGAGAAAATTGGAAGAATTGACAAATGAATTTGTCTAGTGATATGAAATTGTATAAAGCACTTAGAGGTAGCATAAGTGTTAAAAATATCTGTGTTCAAACTAAGATGAGGGAGCCTCAGAGTGGTTATGTATCTTTCACAAAGCCACACACATAGTGAATGGTGGAACTACAATTTGAACCCAGGTCTGTCAAACTGAAATGTAGATAATTGTTCACCTCTAAGTTATAATACTTTTTCAGATGGTAAGCATAAAGTCCATGGAAACATGGACAAAATGGCAGTTTGTAGAGGAAAGTTTTAGGATGAGTCATGATGGCTGTTGTCACAGAGGGGATTAAATCTGAGCTGGCTCTTGTAGAAGCAATCAGAAGACTGACAAAACAACTGAAATAGATGTAGACATATAAGGGAATAAATCTCTGCTATGCAGAACCCTAAAATAATTCTAATAATTTCCAATACTGTATAAGTGAAATGTGCATGAATTTTTCCCTATAGATGGCTTCACAGAAATAAAGACTTATCGCGTTGCAAGTCTCACAGGTGGGGGAATTTAATAGTCAGATATTCTTTTGGCTTGTTTTTTCAGATGCACTTATTGAGGATCATTTTAACTTCCACAAATAGAACTGTTGGCAAAATTCCAGGCTAAGCATTAATTTTGTGGCACTTTTCTCAGAGGCAACCTGCTGTTTTGTTGACTATTGTATATATGCAAACATGATGTTTCGTTCTTCAAATTCCCACTTGATGTTTAACGGGTATTTGACCCCTTGTTCAAGGCAAGCTTGGCTCTGTTCTCAGCAGTCTTTAAAGTATATTTTTTCACTTACATGCATTGATTACTTACTATAAAAATGAAGAACATGTTTTAGTATCCTATCCCTATTATTTCTATTTTTAGTTACAATTTTGTAATTAAAATGATGCTGTGACTTGAAAATCATTGATACATAAAATAATTTATAGACTTCCCTTGTGTTTGCTTTACCATATTACACACAGCATATTGCATGTTATTAAAGCTGTACATACTGACTCAGTAAAGATTATTTTCTTGTTTTCACTTTCACTGCATATTAAGAGAGGTAAATGCAATAACAACTACTACCCTGTCTTCTTTCTGTGGAGATAAATTATGCTTAATATTGTTACTATTTTATATCTCAACAATATTTCAGTTATTTGGACTTTTCTTACTCTGAGGATGAGAATATAAACTATTTTGGGGATATATGCAATACCATAAAATTTAGTTTTCTAGATAATTAAATTTGCCCTTGGAAAATTTTGTTGACAGTAGGTGAAATTCTGGTTAATGACAATATAGTACTAGTATATCTGTAAATGCCAAGTGAGCTGATATTTTCTTTCCAAGTATATTGTTAGATTTGAAGCAATAAACACCATGAAGCTCTACTCTTTAAGTATAACAATATATTGCTAAATGAATTCATGTTGTAGCATTGCTGAGTTTTATTTCCTGAGTCTAAGATTCAACACTATTTTAGAGGCAGAAAACTATACACCATCATTATACTCTGATTTTTCTTTCTTTTTTTAAAATATTTTTTATTGTTTAAATTTAGCATGGGTTATATTACATATTTTCATCATCAGATCAGTTTAGATTAATACATATAGGTATATCAGATTGATCAAACAATTAAACATTAACCCTTCTAAATCAACATTATTATTTTTTTTTCTTTTCCCCTTTCTTTTCTTTGAAAGTTGACATATTGCATATTGTCCTCACAGACGTTCTACAGAGTACAGTGTGTGGGCATAACCCACCTCCCTATTGATGTTGCTTAGAAAAAAAGAAGGAAAAGAATATACTTCTCTTTGAACTAAGAGGAAGCAGATACATATACAGTCAAAAGTTCTGCAATTGCAGTGGGCCACCAGTGAAGCTTGTGATGTTGGAGGTTATTGAATGAAAGCCTCCTAAAGCTCATCTCACCAATCTAGCTCTGTGTTTCATGCATTGTAATTAAGCTTTTTTTTTTTTCCTGCTGGGTGGTCAAGGGCAAGTTGAAGCAAGACC
>PVJA010044668.1:0-16043 GCA_004027025.1 Myocastor coypus | reverse complement strand
CTCCTCTAACACTCTGACACCAAGATCCTAGCATCATGGAACTGGTGCCTGAGCATCCCCAGGTGCTGGGCCTCCACATATGTGGGTGCCCCATCCCGGCTATGTTCTGTCTCCTCATGCTGCTGGGGCTCAGGCCTCGCTCACAGCCCCTGCTCATGATTCTGTGTGAGAAAAGAAGAAGAAGAAGGAGAAGAAGAAGAAGAAGAAGAAGAAGAAGAAGAAGAAGAAGAAGAAGAAGAAGAAGAAGAAGAAGAAGAAGAGGGGGAGGGGGAGGAGGAGGAGGAAGAAGAGGAGTGGGGAGGAGGGGAGTAGGGAGGGAAAAGGAGCAGAAGGAGCAGGATGAAGGGAAAAGAAGAAAGGGAAGAAGAGGGGAAAGGAGGAGAGAAGAAGAAGCAGAAGAGAAGGAAGGACAGGGAAAGGGAGGGGAGAGGAAAGAAGGAAGGGAAGGGAAGGGCAGGGCAGGGCAGGGCAGGGCAGGGCAGGGCAGGGCAGGGAAGGGCAGGGAAGGGAAGGGAAGAAGCAGAGGAGGTGAAAAGAATAAAGAAGGCAGGGTAGGCTGGAGTGGGGAAGAGGTGCTTTTCCATTTGTTCTGTGTCTCTAGAAAATTCTAACACAGAAACCAGAGCCAAAGAAATCCAAAAATCATATCTTAATCTCTTTAATCATCACAATAAAAAATCCCTGTCTAGTATCATGACTAATTTGTGTTTATGCTGTTGAATCAAATCAGTTATAAATTTTATAGTTATTAGTCTAGAAACTGGAAACCTAACATTCATCCTTGAAACAAATGAGGCATTAACTTTATGCTCGAAAATAAAACCTTTTCTTCAGCTGAATGGTTCAACCCAGCCTTCTTAGAATATTTCATCAGGATCAAAATATAAGAACTATCAAATTCCATGCATACAATGAGTACAGATTAATTCTAATAAAAAAAATTGCTCACATATTTCAAAGTCCAAAACTAACACTGATAATATCTCTAGCAAACTTCTTAGTCCATATTTAAAATATAGGTTTTTTTCAAAGCATTTTGATATGATAGAATTTGGAGTTCTGAACACGTTGGTGGTCCAAATTTAGATCCATGCCTTTTAGGAAATATGAACAATTGCTAAGATTACAGTGTGTAGGTATTTAGCCATAATAAACTAAATCACGTCATTTTGTTGAAAAGAAATGAAACTTAAAGTCATTATGCTAAACAAAAAAAATCAAGCATAGAAAGTTAAATACCCCTTGGTTCTACTTATATGACAATAAATAATTTAAATAAAGGGGACATGTTAGGAAATTAGAAGACAAACTTTTCGGAGCTTTTTATTTTAAATTTTGCTATTTTTGTGGTACCAGGGATCAAACTCAGGACCTTGTACTTAGCAGGCAGACGCTTAATGCTGCTGAGCTATATCTGTGGCCCTAGAAGACAAACTTCTGGATATGATGAATCAATGAGAGATGTGTAGAAGGATTAAACATGATCAGTAGACATATGTACAAATTCACAAAAATATGTGTTAATATTCTGTATTGTCAATATGCTCCAGTAAAAAAGAAAAAGTTTAAGACAAGATTTTAGAAGTAACTACATTTTGGTAAGAAAATCTTAACTATTTTTTATAAAATACCTTAAAGTATATGCCTTTCAATATTACTACCAATGTGTATTACTTAGTAACACCTTGATCCCTCAGTGTGCACACTCTATATTGTTAAATAAGGATACAGATTTTGTACTACAAACATCTCACTTTTCCTGGAAAGACAGCTCAGTAGACTAAGTGCTTACCTGGCAAATATAAGGTCCTGAATTTGATCCCTAGTATCACAAAAAAAAAAAGACCAACATCTCACTTTCTTCTGTGATGGCATTTGAAGAACTCAGCAAATATCCTATCCCATGACCCACTTCTCTTTTCTTTCTTTGTGTATGTATTCTTTTTATTTATTGATTTATTGATGTATTGATTGTAATACTGGAGATCTTACTTGAAACCTTGCACATCTCTTTTATTATTTCTAAATCTTATATTTTAAAAGGATAAAATAAGCTAAAATGTTTCCATCCTGGATCATCAATTATTTGAATTGCATCAGTGGCTAAAATTGTTATGTACAATACGTGGGTGGGAAAAATTCCAATCAGATTACCATTTATTCTCCTACCATAACCCCAATGAACCATCATAAAACATATGGAGAAGTGGAAGCTCTAATTGTCCTAGGTGATAAGATTAAGATTTCAGTTCTCAGGCATTATTGAGAGATCTACCCAAGGTCTCAACTGAATGACGTAGAATATGACCTAAGCTTTGAATTCTTTTCATTGCTGATTGAACAATTCTCTGAATGATAAAGGCCAGAAAATCCTTCCATTCTGAAAGCAAGGAAATTCTGGGTTCAACTTAAAACCAACTACTTTTGTAAACTCACGATAAATGACCTGCTTGTACAAAATATCATGTCCTCATATGAATTTAAGTTAGTGTATTTTCTTAAAAAGAAAATTCTTCAAAGTAAAATTTTATTCTCTAAATAAATTTTACTCTCTAAAATTTTATTCTCTAAATCATATGGTAATATGATTCAGCAAAACTGAGTATACCCTCTTGCTTCTCAAACTTCTTATGTAGAAACAGGAGCAGAAGCAACAATCAAGTTCCTGGTGGCTACATTATCAGCAGGTCATGTCATTATCTAGCAGGTTACAGAAGTCTTCTATCTTAGGGGCTGGGGAGATAGCTCAGGGGCACAAGTACCAGCCTGGCAAGTGTAAGGCCCTGAGTTGGATTCCCAGTTCTGCAAAACAAAAGAAGTCTCCTATCTTAGCATAGTTCATAAATATTATATATATATATATATATATATATATATACATACATATATATGTATATATATAGTGTGTGTGTGTATGCAAGGTCTCCTATCTTAGCATAGGTCATAAATATATATATATATAAATATATAGATATATATATATATATTTATATATAAATACATTATATATATATATATATATATATATAGAGAGAGAGAGAGAGAGAGAGAGAGAGAGTGTATGTGTGTGTGTTTGTGTGTGCAAGGTCTCACTACACAGCTCGGACTCATAGTGATCCTGATTTCAGCCTCTCTAGTGCTGGGATTACAGGAGTGCACCACCACATCTGGACTCCTTTGCCCTCTCAGCGTGCCTGGGCAACAGGGCCAGCACAGTATGTGGTGCCAGGGTCAAATCCTGGCCCTTGCTTACTCCACTGAGTTATCTCACCAGCCCTCACCTATGTATAGATAATAAAGCAAACAACTTCAACTTAGACAATGCTGTTTCATATTGAACACATTGATGCACCATGAACAGTGCATTGTCTAATCAGTAGTCAGCTTCTCTGGCACCTCTGCCTCCATGTGACAATGACCATATTGTCAAAGAAGAGAATACAAAGAATATAGATTAGCAATGGTTCTTTGACTAATAAAGAAGATGGATAGGTATCATTTAGTGAGCTGGGCATAAGATATCATTTCACAGGATCTGAATTTAATTTGTCACCTGCACTTTTAGTGACTCTGAGATAATCATTCAATTTCAGTGAGATTATTTCTTCAACTATCAAAACTGGGCACAGTGGCCAACAGTAGACACACAGGTCTGTAGATCAAAACAGAAAGTACAGAGCAAAGGTTTGCACATATATCAAAAAGTAGAGGACTTCTCTGATAAAGACAATTCAATAGAAAAAATGGGGGGGTGGCCAAATAGCTCATTAGATTAAAGTGCCTGGAAGCAGGCACAGGGGCCAGGGGTTCTATCCCTTGACCTGCCAGGCCTGCCCCAACCCCATCTGAGACAGCAGCAATTACAACTGGGCGTGGTGGATCACACCTATGATCCCAGCTCTTGGGCTGTGAACAGGCAAATCACTAGAGTCCCGTCTAGTAGTGAGATACTGAACACCCTACAGATTCTTCCCTAAAATACAAAAAAAAAAAAAGAAAAAATAACCTTTGTCTTCTTTAACTGATAGTACTGAACATGTGGCCATACATATGTAGAAATTTAAACCTATATGTAGACTGTGTTCCATATACAAAAATTATCTTAAATGGATCATATACCTAGATATGACACACACACACACAAAAAAAATGCTTGTAGAATAAAACTCAGAAGTGGTTACAGATAACAGCTCAGTGCTTGTTTAGCACGTATAAACTCTAGTTTTGGTTTCCAGTATTGTGAGAAGGAAAAGAAATCAAAGAAAACTTAAGTGACCTCTGGGTGGCTATGGTTTTTAGAAATACCACCAAATATACATTCCATGAAAAAATAATTGATGTAACTTTGCTACAGTTAAGGATTTCTGCTCTGTGAAAGGCACTGTTCAGAGAATGACAAAGCACAATTGGCAGAAACTATTTACACTGTACACCCAATAAAAAATACTGGCACCAAAAATATAAAATTTGATATAATAAAATTTGTCTTATATTGATACTAATTTACTGAAGTATTAATTTCAAAACTTTCTGACATAAATGGAAATTCAATAATAGTTCACTTAAGCTGAAGGCCAATGGGCAAAGGCTGTACTGTAGGTATATAACTGTGTATAGAGTGCTACACCCATATACTTAATTATACCAGATTATAAGACTCTCCATGGTGATAATGTTTATCATATTCTCTTATTACCTCTTACCTAGTAGGTATTTCTTTAAAAGGGAGTATCCTGAAAAGAAACCCCAGTTGACACAATGTCACATGCTTTCTTCTAACAAGACTAAATTGATAATGATTTGTTCCTTCTGGGAAAGTCAGAAATGACAATCAAGCATGCTTAAGAAAAAAGAACTTTAAAAAAAAAAAAGAAGAAAAAAGAACTATAAGAGTATCACCAAAAAAAAAAAGCACTGCTTAGAACTAAACACATTTAGAAAATCATTTCAAAATGTATTTTTATAAAGCCTAAATTATTTAGAAAAACAGAATGATGGATTAAAAATTTATTTTCATGAATCATCGAATTGTACAATGTTTAACTGATATTAATTATCTTAGTAATGTGTTTCTACCATATTTTAACCTCAAAGTTGAGGTATAGGGATTTTTTTTTTTTTTTGAACAGAGGATAGCTGACTGTATTAAAAGACCCAGTATACCCTGATCTCTCTGTCTCTCTTCTCTGGGCATTTATCATTCTTCATTTTGAGACAGCACTAGGCAGACTGGGCCTTTACTATTTAATATGTCTGAATTTTATCTTTCTTGACATAGTATAAATTTAAATGAGTGTAAGAACATTATTTGATATTTTATCAAAATCCCCAAGGGAGGGCCTAAGATATACACTTAAACAGGGTTAGGAAAGAAGTAGAAACCATAGACTCTGATAGACAAATTTTTAAAAAAGCATTCAAAAATATATGGAAAGCTGGTAGTTATCTTTCCCTTTAGTAATACGACTATTGTTACATCATAAAAAGTAACATCAAAAAAATCTAAAAATAATTTAAATGAGAATATTTTGCACAGAGGAAGTTCTCCTACCATGCAATCAAAGAAAATAGATAATCTTTTGAAGTAAAGGTTTGGGGAACCCATTGGGTGCCTACTGTGGGTTCATAGATTTGAAGCCATAGTGCAAGACCCCTCTGGTGAGAGCTGCTTGTGCTGGCATTAAGTCTTAAAGAAGAAGAGATGACTCCGCCACTATTTGCTGGGGATAGGGGGGCAAAGAAGAAAAGAAAGTATCTTGAGCAGTGGTACAATTTGTGGGAAAACACCAGTTAAAATGGAGAGGCCATTTTGGCAGGTACAGAGAGAGACAGAATTAATTAAGCTGACAAGCTCAGGTGAATTTACTGACAGTATGTCTGTCTCAAGCAGTTTAACATTTTCTCAATTCCAGTTTCATCATGGACAAGTAATCTCTGGCACCATAGTGTGGCCCTGCGTTTGTTAAACCTTTCCTAATAAAAGTTATTAGAAGTACTTACCTTTCTTGATTTGGGGCTGTCAGAAGAACCTGCATCTTCCAACAGCCAAGACTACTAGGAAGAGGAGTGTTTGGGCCTGACCTCCTGAGGAAGGCACTGGTGTGAAGGGCACTAAAGGCTGTAGGAAGGACACACACTTGCCAACCCTTGGCCTTGGGTTGCTTGCATGGATTGAACCTCACAGCTTCCATTATGGGTGAAAATGAAGTCTCAGATCGAGATGCCTAACAAAAATAGATCTGTTTATTCAAAACTCTGATTAGTATTGCCAGTCCTGGTGAGTTTCTTTTCTTCTGCTAATAATTCCTCCCAGTTAGGACACTGTCCAGCTGAGGAGATGAAGCCTGAGCAGTGCCATCTTTTGTACCAGATGACTGTGGGAAGTGAATGTGCTCTAAATATAATCAGCCTCTTATCCAGCTCAAGGGGTAAAGTGTTCTTTTTAATTTGGCTGTCATCATATCCTAAGAAGAACACCTTCCATATGCTAAAGTGTCATAACCTGTAGGCTGCAGTGTGCTTCTGCACCGCAGACTTTTCAATGTAATTGCATGTAACACTTTATTTATAGTCATGAAAAAGTGGTTAAAATCCAATTACATAGTCAGAAATTGTATATCGCTAAGCAGATGCAGAAGGATTTAAAAGAAATCTAGCGGGCATCTACAAAAACTTTTGGAATTAGCAAAATGACTCATTTCACTTGTTTCCTTATCACTGGCCTATGTATATCAGGATCATTAGTCTAATAGACATTTATATAGCTTAATGGATACAAATAAGTGGTTTATGCATATTTTTATGATCATGATCACACATTTAGCAGCAACATGTTTCCATGGGTTACTCTTGCCAAGAAATGTTTTTGATGAGTGAAGTACCTGGCTGGGAACATCTCTCAAGGTAATTATTTTACAAAAGTAAAAGCACTGTGTTCTCACTATTGTAAGGAAGTTTGGCTTCATTTAATCTTTTTCTTTCTATTTTTAGTGGTATATATCTGCAATACAAAACAAATGCATTCATGGTGTGAAGTCAATAAGATACATACTACATCTTGAAACTTTTTGCCTTTCCACTCCTCCCCTTTGTCTTCTCACTTCCCAGATCCTCTTTTGAACTTCACAAAGTTTATTCGCCTTGTTTCTCATGATCTTTTATTTTGTTGTATATTATTTACATTTGGAGGTTCTCACATAAGAGAAAAGCTGTGACATTTAACCTTGTGTGCTGACTTATTTCACTTAGCATTCTGATCTCTAAGCACATTGGCTTTACATGACCATATTATTCATTCACAATATGAAGTTTCTCTTATTGCACATTCAAAGAAACTGCAGTTAGAAATCTCAATACACCCGAGACATCTGTGATCCATCTCCAAGAGAATACAGGAATAAAATGAGTGTCAAAATTAAGTCCTAGTGTTCCGGGTTTTGCTGTATTGGAAATTGAACCCAGGGTGTTCCAACTGAGCTATCACTTAGCTCAGTTGATATCACTTATTTTATTTTTATTATTATTTGTTTTAACACATATTGTCATATTCCTTGTGGGGACTGATACTGAGACAAAGTCTCAGTAAGTGCCTTAGGGTTGGCTCAGTCTTCCTGCCTCAGTTCCCAGAGAACTGGAATTGTAGGACCTGGCCATCCCAGGTGTTTTTATTGCTCTTCTCTCAATCATCTAAACACAAATACTCAACAAGACACCAAGCTAACAAGTATATTTCTTCGGGAAATGAAGTTACTGTTATATTCAAATTCACAATTCAAGCCGGGCGTGGTGGCGCACGCCTGTAATCCCAGCACTCGGGAGGCTGAGGCAGGAGGATCGGTGAGAGTTCGAGACCAGCCTGGGCTACAAAAGTGAGCTCAAGGCCAGCCTAAGCTGCATAGTGAGACCCTGTCTCAAAAAAAGACAAAAAAAAAATTCACAATTCACACAAATCTAATCATTTTTAAACAATATTTTACATACAGGAAAACTCTTATTCTATTTTCTAGTTGAAAAATAATAACATACAGGACTCCTGACCTTAGCAAAAAGATAATTTCTTTGAGAACTCATGTTAATAAGGTTCATATTGTATTAATGTAATTTTCAGTCCTTAATATTCCTAGTAAGCCAGACTTGGTGGTGCACACCTGTAATCCCAGAACTTGGGAGGCTGAGGCAGGAGGATCAGTGCAAGATCGAGACCAGCCTGGGCTACAAAAGTGAGCTCAAGGCCAGCCTGAACTGCATAGCGAGATCCTGTCTCAAAAGGACAGTAAGTAAATAAATTAAATTATATATACATATATATATATATATATATGCAAACCTGATAAATTGAAAATATTTTCAGTAATAAAAATAAAGATATAATTTACACTTATATGGAAGAAAACTTGAACTTGTTCTGACAACTATGATTTTTATCTGTTAACATTTCCTTTTCATTTCATGGTACAAATATTAACTGCAGTATTTTGAGAAACTGCCAACACTTTGCACGTTGTTTGGATGCTGTTCTGGGTTAACATGCCTGTTTACATCATTCACATATTCTTCAGTGCCTTCAGCAGATATTTCAGACACTTTCATTCTCAATAGACTCTGGATTCTTACCTCCCCATTCGTTCTCTGGCTCCCACAGATTTTTAATTTGAGTAATTTTCCCTTTAATTTGGTATCCTCTTCACCTTTCTCCTTGGCCTCTTGCTCTTTCCCTAAACAAGTCACTTCTATATGAGAAGGATGACCAATTGCTGTGCTTCGTCTTCAGGGAAATGAGTTTCCAGTACCAGGAAATGGGGGGGGAGGTGCTTGGAGGATGTGAGTTCTTCGTAGTCCTGTCCAGTCACTCCATGGTGCTACCTCATTAGCCCCAAATAACACTTAGCTTAAGAGGAAAAGAAAGGATGGTCCTTCAAACTGTATGGACCAAATAAATGCACCTGGGCTCCATTGCTCCCATCGTCCTTGCTGCTCATTGGTTTTGGTGATTAGGATCAAGCAATTTGTGAATTTTTAGCTTACCACTTCATAATCCATAGCTTTTCTGCTACTTCCTTCCTGGTCTTCAATGAAGGGACTTCTATTCATAGTTTTCTACAGTTCATTCTTTCATTCTGATTTTTCCTGTGTAGGACTCATGCTCTATTTTGAAAGAGATGAGTATAAACATTACTCCTATAAAATAGTTTTATCATCACAAAATATAAAAAGTAATTTCAAAATCAGGTGATTATCTTTATTTTCACCCTTTCCTCCCCACATGAGAAAAAACCAATCAGAGGGAGAGAATGACTTACATAAACCAGCACTCTGCTTCATCATCCAGGACTTTCTAATTAATTTTAGATTTGATGGAGCTGTTGTGTCCCTGGCCAGAACAGGTCAGAGGATAATGGGTGGCCAGGCCAAGTACAGCATCCAGTGCTATGCAGAGGGAGGGATGCTTCCCTTCAATCAATAAAAATAGTTGGAAACAGATTATTCCTCTGCTCTTTAAGTAGCTTTTTACTGAACATTTAATATATGTCTAATGTTTTCTGCTCATGCTTAATAGTAAGCATGGGGAAAGAATCCGGGATATAAAGTTGAATATGAGATCATTCCTGCCATTAAGAAAATCACTGCATATCAGAGGAAAGTAGTGTGAATCATGATATTATAATTCCAGAATGCTCGATTGGTGATATGAGCTTTAGGAGGCTTAGATCAATAGCCTCCAATATTACAAGCTTCACTGGTGGCCCAATGCAATTGCAGAACATTTGACTGTGTATGCATCTGCTTCCTCTTAGTCCAAAGAAAAGAATTTTCTTTTCTTTTCTTTTTTTTTCTTCTTAGCAACATCAATAGGGAGGTGGGTCATGCCCACACACTGTGCTCTGTAGAACTATTGTGAGGACAACATGCAATGTCACAACTTTTAAAAAAAGAAAGGGAAAAAAGAAAAAAAAAGTAATGTTTATTTAAAGTGTTAATGTTTAATTGTTTGATCAGTCTTATATACCTATATCTATTAATCTAAACTGATCTGATGATGAAAATACACAATATAACCATTGTTAAATTTAAACAATAAAAATATTAAATAATGAAAAGAATAATAATTCTAGAATGCTGAGTTGCTGAAAGAAATTAATTAATGTCTTCTATATGATTTTCAATGACTGGAGATGCAATTTAACATGCACAGTGAAGAATTAGAATAGTTGACTGAAAGAAAAAAAAGAAACAATATTCAAAGCAGAGAAAGCATCCTGGGTCTAAGGCTCGGTGAATGGAAATGCAGTACATTTTATGGGAACCATTACCCATGTGGCTGCTATGTTTGAGAGATGGAAGATTGCCAAGAGATACAGCTAGAACAAAATTTGGAAGTGAGTAGAGTACTATAGCAAGGAGTGTGAATTTTATTCTTCAGGTTATAGTATTTTAATATAAAGAAACAGAATTGTACAATTTTTATGATCTAAAGTCTGAGTATGAGAAATACGAAAGAGAGCTCAACCCTAAGGCAAGGAGAAATAAGTTAGATTTCTAATAGTGCAGGCTACACAGAAGTGTCAAGATCCATAACTAGGGCAGTGGTAATGGAAATGAAGACAAGGAAAAAGACAGAGGTGCACACTCAAGAGAAAAATGAATTCTTAAAAGTCCTTGCTCTCTGTTTCTTGGAAGTTGTGTGCTAGATTTCAGAAAGATGAGACACACTTGTACATAATGTGACCAGAACATTCTAACATCCAAATGTAAACAACAATGCACCGCCTGGAGCCCAGGACATCTCCACATCTGTCACTTTTCCTGCATGTGCCTACAGTGCCAAGAGCAGCTCAGCCAGTAAGAGCAGAGGAAACAAAAGACAGTGGGCAAGAGCATCATAACTGTGCACTGAGCACAGGACTGGGACTCAACGTGGAAATAAAGAAACTGAGGGTATGAGTCCAGTAGAAGAAACACTTTCTGACCTCCAGTACAAAACCTCAGCTTCATTTTCCCCTGCTTCCCTTTTCCTTGCATGCATTGTCCAATAGTTTCTTCCCAGGTGAGAACTGAGGATGAAGGGCCATTTCTAGTCTCTTTAATGTCTTCATTTATGACCTCACATCTCCAATATTTCTAAATTTAAGTCACTTCTCTTCAACATGATCATTTGAATACAACACTAGGTTTGGACTGGAGAAGCTAGAAAAAGTGGCCCTCTCTTCTAAGGAAGCCTTATAGAGGCTGAGCCTCCTTCAGAAAGATTTGCTTAGAGTTTGGCAAATGGACTTGGCCCATCGTTCCTAAAACAGCAACCAGCTGTGCTGACTGGCTCGATGCAAGGAGAGCATCAGAATGAAAGTACATTGGCATCAGAATCTTAAAAGGAGTCACATCTGTAACATTAGAAAAATGCACAGCCATTCTCACATTCTCTTTCTAAAATTAGAATGCTGTCTATCTTCTGTAACATATCAAGATCAAAACATTGTATTCCCACCCTGCTGGAAACTCCAGGATTCAGAAGTGAAGATCTTACTGCTGCTAGGATCTATGATCTTGGAAATGCAATTCGTACCCCCTGCTCACCCCTTTTTCCCTGCTTAGGTCATGTCTAGGATATTATCAGGAATTCCTACCGTGACATAGTAAGCACATTATAGCTTAGCTTCACATATATGGATCTGCCTGCAATGGATCTTCTGGGGTTGCCTGCTGTACTGAGGAAGAGTCCAGCTTAACCAGCTGGTAAAGGTCAAAGTCCATTGCCCAATACCACTATCCATAATCTATCAACTTCTTTTTAGAGACGTGATACTCAGAATCACAATGTACAAACATCTGCCCTACTAATTCAAACTACTACATCTTATAGTTTCATTTTATCAGGGAATTAATTTCTCAGTGGCCCAAAGCTAAAGCTGTCTCTACTTTTGAAAGGTTCCCACTATCCATACACGAGGTCATTGCTGTAAGTCCTACTTGCCGTTGTAGTTGCAGGTAAGACCCTGGCTGGTCCTTTACTTTCTATGTTATTGTTGCTTTAACCCAGGGTCCATAGATAACGCAGAGCTCATGTAGCCTCAGGAGGGAAAGAGAGAAATTGGTCAGTAACAGTTTTTTTAAAAACCTACAAAGAATTGCAGAGATAAGAGACTTTAGTCAAGCCTACAACTTCAATTCCTCAGTGGCCTCTTTTGTCATTGTAATTTACACATTACTAAAGGTTTCCTAAGGAGAGGGAAGTCGTGCAACAGAAAATAAGAGTTCTATGAATTATTAAATCCTTAGTGGTCACTTTGCTTTCATCACTTCACCTTTAAATAAAACCTTAACATTTACCAACCACTGTGTGACTTGCATGTATAATACTGCCTGGCTATTTGCAGCCTGGAATTGCCTTAAGAGAGGAAAGCGAAATCCCCTCTCACATTAAAATGCTCAGAAGCAGTTAGCTGTGCTGTATATAGTATCGTCTAAGTATGTTTCTGAAGGAAAATAAGAATTATGTTCAAAGTAAATCTGATTGTGTCCTAAGTAGGTCTGTGTTCACATAAACAAAAATATTTTGGTAGATGAATTGCTTGATTTCTAGAATTTTTTTTTAAACTTCCCAGACTGTACTTGCTTAAAAGTTCATAGAGGATGTTGTAAATACCTTATTCTCAAAGTTCATGATGGCCCACTAAAGATGATTTGGGGTTAGTCTTAATTTATTTTCAAGATAATCATGCAATGAAAGATCAGTTACTAACAAATGGCCTCTTTCCACTCTCCTGGTGTATATTTGAAGTCTTTAAAAACCATGATGGAGTGGTACCATTTCAGGAAACCTTGAATGCATGATATTAACTCATATAACCTCAAAGTATCCTATTTTTCAACTATTTTATGCTTCCACTGTGGTAAATTAATTAATGGCCAACTTGGAATATACAGATGAACTGAATCCGTGTGGTGCTGGGTGTAGAAGATCTACCTGAGGATTATTGCCAACAGCATAAAAAGGGAACTGGAGAGTAAAATGGGGCATTGTTGACCCTGCTGGAGAGGCTTGTCACATTGGATTTCCTGATGTGAACTAATGATGACACTATTATCACCAGCGGAGCTCAAGGGCTTGATTTGCTTTGGCTGGCTCCAGTTTTCTATGGGTGAGTTCTGGTCCTTACTTTGAGTATCACTTCCTGGCTCCAAGGTAGACTTTCCTGCTGGCGCAGACTTTCTGACCACTGACCACTGGGCCTTCCCATGGCAGATCCTTGACATAGACTTGCACGAGAGATTGCTGTGGGCTCTAGATCTCCACCTAGATTCATGGAAGACATTACAGTTACATCCAGGACCTCAGCTGGATTGTTTGGGTCTCTAGTGCATGGACAGATTTCTTGAAATCTTCCACATTTGATTCTTTGGGTAAATATTGTAAAATAATCCTATAATTCCATGTTCTATATTAAATCTTTTACCTTGTAAATACTGACTACAACATTCACAAAATGTATGCTATGGAGAGCCATCTGAAGTTATTCTGGAAGCTAGAGACTATTCTACATTAGAATAGAAGCAAAATTTTATAGGAAACTATGCAGAGTTGTGGAGATCATGTAAGGAAATAGTTGGACTCTGGTGCCAGCAGACAAGGGATAAAGACAAGGGACAGGGCTAAGATATATTTTGAAGAAAAATTAAGTAAGATTTGGTGGTGAAATGAATATACAAGGTTAAGGAGAGGGAAGAGCCAAGACTGACCCTCAGATTTCAGACTTGCAATTGACCAAACAGAGATGTTGTTTACTGGAAGGGAAAAGGCTGGAAAACAGATTATGTATCAGTTCTATTCCCATAGTAGCTGATTACAATGAGTTACCTAATAATTTTTGGATTTTTTGAATAAGATTCACCTTCCCAATAAAGAGGAACTCTCAGGGTGTGTGATTAAATGACATATTGTCATAAGCTGCTGTATTTCAAGCCCCAAAAGATGATGCTTCAGATTTGGAGAGTAGTTGATGAGTCCCAGAAGGGAAGGTACTTGAGTCCTGGGGAAAAAGCTTACAGGAGAAGGCTAGAAAAGGGAACTGGGAAAGCCCAAGGGAATGCTTTCTATGTTTTCTCTTTTGTTGACTAGCATACTGCCATTGCCCCAACAGGACCACTCTGTAATGTGGTGAGGCTCCTGTGCCCATCTCAGGTGACAGGGAAAACACTAGATCTGGCCAGCCCTGGAGCCTAATGAGGAAACCAGAAGGTACACAGATGTCAGTGGGCAGATCTATCCTTGGTGTTCCTTAATCTCCTGGCTCTTTTTACTGCAGAATAGAGAAATCAACCCAAGAAGGATGGCTAACAGCAGTCCTGCAAGTTAGAAGGCAGCAATGCCATAATTATCCTAAAGGAGAATGATTTGAAATGCATAATTATATTCCATGAAATCTTCCAATCAAATGTGAAATGAAATAAGATATTTTCAGCCAAAAGAGGCTGAAATATCTTCCTTCTATAGATTCTTTGTCAAGATGCATCTGGAAGATGTTCTGCACAAAATAAAGGAATAAGTCAGAGAAAAGCAAGAGAGAAAATTCCTTTCCCGGATTGGCTGCAAAGCAGGTTACTCCTTCACCATAACCTGAATCTGGCTGCTCAGTTTCTTTCCAAAGAATGCTCTGCTCCCTCTGTTACAAACCTTGCCTGCAGCTGATGGCCCAGCATAACCAGCCACAGTCTCCTTTCCGTTTTCCTCAATACAAATGTAACCATTAGATACCAAGATTTTGGTCCCTTCTGGCCTTTTGTTCCCTGTGAATAACTGGTCACCCCAGCCCCCCACTGCACCGCCACTCGTTAGTTGCCCTTTCTTTTCGCCACATGCCATTACAGCTCGCAGGACACTGAGGACTCAACCTTGGGTTTGCAAACAGCATAGAGTGTTACATTTCTGACAAACAGCAGTGAGGAAAGTATGAAACAAAACTGTGAGAAAGGATACATAATCATAGCAGCCTATCACTTCAGCTCTGAGTAATATAACTATATTTTGTGACAGAAGAATAAAATAAAGGAATAAGAAGTACATAATGGTTTGTGTCTGGATGCCCTCCCCCAAAATGCCTCATGTGGTTTTGGGTTGCAGGCACTTTAGTGGTGCCTGAAGAATTTATATGTAGTGTAATCCTGAGTTTAAGAGTACTGGGATTAAGGGTGAATTATTTCTCAATCTGTCCATTGGTTGGACCGGCGCTGCCCTAACCCTAGTAGGCGGGATACTACATGAAGGAGAGAAATGGACTGTTTCTGCTCTTTCTGTTTTTGCTTTTTTCTACTACCCTAACCACCATAAACTATTGTCACCCTGTCATGTGTCACCCTTCACTGGAACCAGCCCATCATAGATTGAAAACCTCTACAAATTGTGAGCTAAATAAACTCTTCCTCCCTCAACTTTATTTATTTATTTATTTATTTATTTATTTTGTCTTTTTAAGACAGGGTCTCGCTATGCAGCTTAGGCTGGCCTTGAGCTCATTTTAGTAGCCCAGGCTGGTCTCGAACTTGCACTGATCCTCCTGTCTCAGCCTCCCAAGTGCTGGAATTACAGGCGTGTGCCACCACACCCGGCTCCTCCCTCAACTTTAGATGTTGGCTATTTTGTCTCAGCCATGAAAAAGTAGTTAAGACAGAATATGCTTAATAATAACCAACCTATGATTGGCAGCCAATAGATGCTACATAAAATTAACCACATATAAAAATTATAATGTATGTAAGTTATACATAAAAAGTGTATGCGTACATATACTTACACTATGGATAAGTTGTATAACAACATATGTATAAAACATGATTTTTAATTGTTTAAATTTAACACGGGTTATATTACATATTTTTATCATCAGATCAGTTTAGATTAATACATATAGGTATATAAGATTGATCAAACAATTAAACATTAACCCTTCTAAATCAACATTATTATTTTTTTTCTTTTCCCCTTTATTTTCTTTGAAAGTTGACATATTGCATATTGTCCTCACAATCATTCTACAGAGTACAGTGTGTGG
>PVJA010044667.1:0-16040 GCA_004027025.1 Myocastor coypus | reverse complement strand
TCGATGTCTTCTTTAATAGTATTGAAGTCTGTCATTATGGTTATCCTTTCTCTCTCTAATACAGAGATTATTTCTGTTCTGTTCTCCTTTCTACTTTTGTGTAGTTGTTCCCCTACTTGGGATGCTATTGATTTAGGCATGTTTTTGTCAACTTTAGATATTATTTCTGCTCTGATGTCCTCTATACGTTTCTCCAGCCGTTTTTCCACTCTATGTATTTCTTTTTTTACTTCAGATGTTATCTCTGATCTCAGTTGCTCCATAAGTTTCTGCACTTGCGTGTCTGCCTCAGATGCTACCAATTCAGACGTTTCATTTGTATAATTCTCATTTTCTTCCATGATAGTGTCTTCTGTATTTGGTTTGGGTGGGCACGGGCCCTGAGATTGCATCCTACTCCTTGTTGTTATCATTTTGTATGGAAGCGACCTCTGCACTTTGGTGGTGTTATGCTGTGTCTATGGGCGTTTGGTCTGGAGTCTCCAAGGTGGTTCTTCTACAGAGGTTCCTGACTCTTGTGTTGGGGCTCTGGCTGCTAGCTTTTGTGAATCCTGGCGGATGTGGTCTGTAGGTGGAGGTGGAGCTTTGGGATTGAGTAGTCCTGGTAGGCTCATGGACCAGATCGGTTGCCAAACGGGCTATTTGATGGGTTCGGTGCTGCAGCTTGGGCTGGAGGGGTTCAAAAAAAAAAGCGGGGGGGAGGGATGGCAGGCCAAGGATCCTGACCCAGCTGGCGCACGGGCTCAGCTCCCAGCGTTGCGGTTTGGGTCTGGGCTGGAACAGGAAGTTAGTCGCGGCAACGCAGAGGCAGGGCAGAGGGGCGCAGGGAGCTTACCCACGGCGGGCGCAAAGGCTCAGCTCCCAGCGGTGTGGTTTGGGTCTGGGCTAGAACAGGAAGTTAGTCACGGGAACGCAGAGGTGGGGCAGAGGGGCGCAGGGAGCTTACCCGCAGCGGGTGCACAGGCTCAGCTCCCAGCGGTGCGGTTTGGGTCTACGAATGATTAATTTTAAAAATCAGTACATGCTAAGTGGAAACTAGCTTCTGTAGAAAAACTCTGTTCTGTCACTGGGGCGCTTCTCTGTCTTCTCTCCCATGTGAGTTGAAGTCAGGAAGGCCCCAAGCTCAGTATTAAAAGCTCAATTTAAATACGAACTTGGACTCTGGTCTGGCTTCTGTTTGAGAGCACATAACATAATTAACACAGAATTTGGTACTGCAGGAGTAGGGGTGTTGCTATGACTAAACCTGACCATGTGGATCATGAGTGTTTGGAAATGGCTTACGTGAACAGATCGGAAAGGTTTGGAGAGATCCTCTACTTGTGAAGAGCTGGAAAAGCTTTGGCTGTTCTGTAGGGGAAATTCTGGTCAGAGCTCAGACCAGAAGACCGACAGAAGGCCTGCCTATAAAGAACAGGCTGGGGAGATTTCTGCTGGGAATAACTACATTGGTTGTTGGACTCTAAATCATTTGTGTTTTGACTTGTCAGGGAAGTTGTCTGCATTTTGTTTGTGTCCAGAGACTTTGCCTGAGACTAAGTTTAAGCACAGCGGACTGATAAATCTTTCAAAAGATATTTCAAAGCAACCAAATATTGAGGTGGTGGTATGGCTGTTACTGGAGGCTTTTAGCCAGATTTATACTGCAAATCAAGAGCAAGGAGCCCAGCAGGATGGCTCAAAATGTTGTGAGTTTGGCCAGAAAAGAAGCACCAATAAAGCTGTGGACTGCAAAGATAGAGCTGAGAGGATCTCCATTGCTGAGGAGGAGCCAGGGAATGGAAAAGATGGCCTAAGGTTATCACAGGAGGTGGCACATTTCTGCCCTTTGCAGCCTCAGAATTGCAAAGGTCAGGGACTTTGTCTTGAGAGGAAAGCCGCTGAGCCCTTTGTTCCAAAATGGCAGCAGTGGCCAAACCACATTCCAGAATGGCACTAGCATAGAGAATTTATTCCTCGGAATTAGGGTCAGAGTCTTCAGCAATCCATGTGCTCAACCCCTGCAGCCAAGAGAGAAGGAGGCCTGGTTACTGCTCCACCTGACAGCTGACCTTGGCATTATCCACATGGCAGTGGTTTTAGGTGCACTGAGAATGCCAGAAGTTCTGAGGTTAAGAAGTCTTCCACCTCGATTTCAGAAGGCCTAGGAGGGCAGGCAGTGTACCCCTAAGAGGGCAGTATGTATAAAGCTGTGACTGACAGGCCTATTCAGTGGAAACCTCAGAATTCTGGAAAAGACAGGACCATGGATCATCTAAGGAAGTAAAACCAGCCTGAGAGAGAAGTCATGGGAGCTACCACTAAGAGTGCCATAAGGGCAGAGCCACATGGAGGTTACAATTTGCCACAGGTTGCTTCAGATGTTCCACAGGGACCTATACGACTTAATGTTGACCCTTCTGGATTTTGGACTTGTGTTAGTACCAATGCCTGGTATCCTGCTGTATGTACCTTTTGCAATGGTAATATTTGTTTTGTGCCTTTGAATGTTGAATGTGTTTAACTTTTCATTTATATAAAGACTCACAGAAACTTGGGACTTCAACTTTGCAGCAATGCTAAAACTACTAGGACTTTGGCAACTCTTAGAGATGGACTAAAATGTCTTTTGCATAAAAGGATGTGCATGAGTCTTTGGGGGGGTTGTTATAGTCTGTATATAGGTATTCGCCCAAAGCCTCATGCAGTCCTGGGGCACTTTCTGGAATTTGTAAATGATTATTGTGGATGTGGATGTTGCACCTCCCCTGGGGCAGATGATCTGATTTCAATGTAAAGTAACAGAAGTTAGCTGCTTGAGCTTCTCTCCCTTAGCTCTGACTCTTTTCCTGCCACTATGACAGGCTGCCCTCTGCCATATGCCACTCTGGCTTGGATCCAGCCAAATATGGACTGAAACCTCCAATAACTGTGTGCTAAATAAACCTTTCCCTTATTTTGAGTGTCAGATATTTGTCGCAGCAACAAGAGAAGAGTAACTAAGATATGCTGTAATCTTCAAAAATGTCACAGTTACCCCTTTCCATTTTTATTTCTTTTGAGTTCTTACACGAGGGAGACTATACAATATTTACATATGTAGCTCTGGTTAATTTCACTTGTGAGTATATCTTCTAGATACATCCACTTATATATGAAGTCTTCTAGTTTATCATTCTTCATAGCTGAGTATTCCATTGTATAAAAATACCACATCTTTTTCAACCATTCTTCAGATGATGGGTATTTTGGTTGTTTCCAAGATTTGGCTACCACAAATTGTGCTGCTATAAAATAGGTACACAGATACAACTATGATATGATGTTTTCAGTTCTTCTGGAAAAATTCCCAGTAGGGGGATGGCTGGATTGAATGGAATTTCCAGTCCTAGTTTTTTAAGGAGTCCCCACACTGCTTTCCATAATGGCTGTACCAGTCTGCATTTCCACCAGCAGTGGAGAAGGGTTCCTTTTCCCCCACAGCCTCTCCAACATTCACTGTTGATTTCTTTATTGATAGCCATTCTTTGTGGAGTGAGATGGTATCTAAGTGTTGTTTTTATTTGCATTTCACGAATGGCTAGCGATGTGGAGCATTTCTTCATGTATTTTTACAATTGTTGAATTTGTTTCTCTGAGAAGTGTGTGCTTATCTCAGATGCTCATTCCTTGATTGGATCTTAGAATTTTGGGACCCTAATTTTGTTTAGGTATTTATAAATTCTAGATAGAAGACCTTTGTCTGAATACTCATTAAAATTTTTTTGAAATTTCTGGGTTATCTTCTCACTCTATTGGTAATTTCTTTTTATGTCCAAAAATTCTCAGGAGGAAGTCCCAGCTGTTGATTCTTTCAGTGCTACAAAGCACAGTACATGGTTTCAAGGTAAACCCTGAGGAGATTTGACTGACGTTGGGGCATACAAAAGTTACATACATTGTTGTACAGTTCTTGTTTTAACTTGCCCTTAACCATTCATCAAAAAAGTTTAACCACAAGGCATGAAAAGTAAAGCTAGATTAGTATGTTGAGCTGTAAAAGACAATCAACAGCTTTTGACATTGCCAGTTCTGCCAATGACCCACTATGACTATGGATTATAGGACTATGTATACAACTACTTTCTCTTAGTTCAATGAGAAGAAAGTTTTGTATCAATAAGGATTAGAGGAACTGGGGAGATAGCTCCGTGGAACAAGTACCTGCCCGGCAAGTGCACGGTCATGACTTTGAACCACAGTCCCGCAAATAAATAAATATATAAATAGTAATAATGATTAGAAAAAGTATCATGTCTGTATCTTGTGCTCTAAATAACTAGAAGGAGGACAACAATATGCATTGTATCAATAATTGGGTATGTCCACTAACATGTTTTGAAACTGTCGCACTATTTCTTATTAAAAATAACTTAAAAAGAGAGCCGGGCGTGGTGGCTCACGCCTGTAATCCCAGCACTCGGGAGGCTGAGGCAGGAGGATTGGTGCGAGTTCGAGACCAGCCTGGCCTACAAAAGTGAGCTCAAGGCCAGCCTCAACTGCATAGCGAAACCCTGTCTCAAAAAGACAAAAAAAAAAAAAAAAAAAAAAAAAAAAAAAAAAAAAAAAAAAAAAAAAAAAAAAAAGAGAAGAGACAAGAACAAAAATTTAAGGTTTCCTAAAAGCTAGCAGTAATATTTATGATCTGAGCAACAGATATCATGATGAAAGTAGATAATATATGTTACCCTGTTTCTATCTTTGTGATATTTGCTTGTAGAGATAAAAAACTAAGAAGTGAAGAACAAGAAAAAAGCTTAGGGTGGGTTGTAATGTATTACCTAGGCATTTTAGAAAACTAGGATTTAAAAAGGTATAACAGCTTAATCCTGATTGATGTCTCCATCCTTACTTGAGATATTGGTACAACAGCTGATCCTGAGTGATGTCTCCACCTTTACTTGAGACCCTGGTGATTATCCCCTCTCCTCCCTGTAAATCTTCTATTGCATGACCTAAATAAAAAGGGAGATATTTCTAGAGTTCTGAGCTCACTTCAAGAGAGATACATCTCAGTGAAACCTCTGAAGCTACATTCACTGGATCTTCTTGATGTTTCTTTCAGCTCCAGATCACAACATAGAACAAGTGGCGCCCAACTTGGGGCATGGAAGACGACCAGGGTGAGTTAAGAGAGGCCAGACTGCACCAGAAAACTACACTCAGAATAGGAGAGACCATCGGCAAAAACTCAGAGTAATGGGAACTTCTGCTTCAATAGAAAAAGAGTACTCCATGTTATACCGACATTACTCAAAGGAGCGGGGGTAAAGGTGAAGCCAAAGAGTTTACAAGAATTATTTCTCTTAATAAAAAGGCATTGTTATTGGTTTCAGCCTAAAGGAAAAGTTGCCCTAAACTTAAAAGTTCAGAAGCCAGTTACGAAAGCTCTGCACAGAGAACAACCACAAGGAGAACCTATACCTTTAAGCATGTGGTCTTTGTGTAACCTTATTTCCTTAGTTTTGGAGCCCCTGCAGTCTGACTTTGAGGAATCAAGTCTGCAGCCAATTCTTCAGACTCAGGAAGGCAGTCTTACAAAGGATTCAGTTGATAAGGAAGTACGGATCATGAAGGCAGCACCACATCTCTTAATTTGTCCTTGTTGGGTAAAGAATTTAAATCAAAGAATCAGAAAGTAAAGCAAACATTTTTGGCTCATCACCCTCTGTCCTCTGATCCCGAGGACTTTTCAGATGTTCAGAGGAATGGGTTGGAGAAAGAGGCAGATAACTGGGAGTTATCTCCTCATATGGAACATGTGACACAATGGTGTCCAAATTGGTGAAGTGATTGGATATTTCAAGTCCACCTTCAATGCCTGCTCAAATTCAACCCCTCTGCCTCCTCCTCCAACAAATCCCTTGGCTCCTCCATATGAGCATAAGCAACCTGTCTCGGCTGCTGAGCTTAGAAGCACGGTGACTCAAGCTTTATTACAAGGAAGGAACCAGGGAGACCCAGAGGCTTACAAAACTCCACTGAGAGTTTGCCCTGTTGTGGTTCAACAGCACCCTCCAAATGGGCAGCACCCAAATGGTTACGTACAGTGGGATTATCAACCTTTGGCTTTTCAGACCATCAAAGAATTGAAGCAAGCTGTTATGTCATATGGAATGCAATCTAATTATGTTGTTGGACTCTTACAAGGATTGGCAGATGAACGTAGGCTTATTCCTCATGATTGGGAAGTATTGTGCCATACTATTTTGGAACCAGGACAATATCTTCAATTCTGTACCTGGTGAAAAGATGAGGCAGAAACTCAGGATAGAATAAACAGAGGTCAAAATCCGCCTATTGCTACAACAGACCAGCTTACTGGCTCAGGTGCATGATTTGGTATTCCAGCTCAACTTCAGTATGATGATATGGCCATTGTTCAGATGTGTTTATGTTGTCTCAGAGCATGGGAGAAGGTCCAAAAACTGGGAGAAATTCAAAAGTCTTTTACTAAAGTAATACAGTCTCAAAATGAACCCTTTGTTGATTTTATCTCTCGACTTAAGGAGGCAATTGATAAAACAGTCAGATAACTTGATCTTCGGGATATGTTGTTACAAACTTTGTCTTTTGAAAATGCTCACTCAGAATGCCAAAGGGTTATATGCCCATTAAAGGCTCAAGGTGCCTCAATGGAGGAATATATTAAGGCTTGTGCAGATATTGGTTCTGAGCCCTATAAAGCTAATTTATTGGCCACCACTTTACAAACTTCATATAAACAAAATCTTACTAAATGTTTTAACTGTGGCAAAGTGGGGCATTTGAAAAAAGATTGTAAAAAAGAAAAGAGAAAGGATAAAGCAGTCATTCAGATGGCCATTTTCTAAAATCCAGCAAGAGCTGGACGTGGTGGTAAATGCCTGTAATTCCAGCACTTGGGAGGCTGAGGCAAGAGGATCAGTGCAAGTTCAAGACCAGCCTGGGCTACAAAAATGAGCTCAAGGCCAGCCTGAGCTGCCTAGCGAGACCCTGTCTCAAAAAGACAATTAATTAATTAATTAATTCCAGCAAGCCCCATTACCTACCTGGGGACAAATCAAAAAACTCACTTGATACTTAATAGGACACTAAGAAAACAACTTGCTATAATTGGGACTGGGAGAAAACCAGGAAGAGAAAACTAAAGGACATAAAAAATAGCTGCTTTTTTGCAACTCCAAAAACAGATCCTGAATCTGATTCTCTTGACTCCAAGAAGAGCTCAACGACCATAAAGTTCATCTGCTATCACTGTCGGAAACCAGGCCAGAATAATAGGGATTGTCTCAAGAAACCCACAAGCCATGCCTTGACTGCCAAAGCAGCTACTAGAAGTGAGATGGTACTCTGAGGTGAAGGCCCCAGAGCTCAGACTCGGCTTCCCAAATGGTCCAGTAGGACTGAAGGGCATTGAGCCTGCCTGCTCCCTGTGGCCGGACAGTCTTTGTCATCTCCACGGAGGAGTCCTGAGAAATCATGTCCAAAGTAAAGCTCAGCCTACTGCTGGACATTGACACAGGTCTCCTTGTTCTTCTCTCATGTCCAAAGTAAAGCTCAGCCTACTGCTGGACATTGACACAGGTCTCCTTGTTCTTCTCTGACCCTGACTTTCCTTCCAGTCATCATACCTAAAAAGAAAAGTCATCTTGCTTTAGCTATATTAATCCAATTTACACTGACTAGTTTTTACTATTGGTAAAAATCATTTTGGCCACATTCATAATTATTCCCATGTATATTCAATAATTTCTTTGGCTTTATCTTCTCCAATTTAAAGTGATTCCACCTACCCAAGACAAAAATGCCTGGTATCTCTTAAGGGGCTTTAGGAAGAACCTCTGGAAAAGTATCTCTGACTGCCGGTTCCCAGCTACGACCCCTTCCAGCCTGAAGAAGCCAGAGTGGTCACCGCCCATATTTTCCTCACAGCAGTTGAGATTACTTCTTCAGAGGGAGTAATATTGCAGGCAGCCAAGTTAGATACAAACATTATAGGCAGTCACATAGGGTTAGGTCCTCAAAGGAGATAACACAGAAGGCAAGATATTTAGCAACTTGGGAAGGACAAATGTTCCCACTGTGGGCCAGACCTAAACATCAAAGGTCAAACAAATGCTGAGCTCCTTAAGGATTAACACCTGAGATCAAACATCACTCAAAGGGAGCCAGAAGAATATATCATTTGGAGTCATCCACTTTACTGTCATTTAAAAATAACACTGAGGTAAGGGAAGAAAAAAACGGGGCTTTTTCTTTTCCAAGGAAAGAACTTTAAAGGTATAGCTCCTAATAGAATGTTTCCACTGCCATATCTGCCATTCTGCCAGAATACCAATATTGCTTAAGGTGTACTGGGAAATCTCTAAGAGGAGAGTAAGCCCAGGAGTTAGTTAATACTTCCAATAGAAGCGTCATAGATTGGAGCTCTATAGCTCTGCCTGGATAGCAGAAGGATGAAAATAAAAGGTAACACAACTCATTCTATTCAGCTTTAATTTTTCTAGAGATAACATCTATATTCTCAGGACAAGGACCAGAATTTGACTTCCAATACAACTACATCACCCATGATCTCCAACATTTGCTGGAGATGGTAACGAAGAGAACAAAAGAAAGCTTGAACTCATGATAGCCTTCACATCCATAGCTACTATAGCCAAAGTAGCATTAAGCCAAAGTATACAGACTGTTCATTTTGTACAGCAATGGCACAAGGATTTAAAACAATTATGGACTTCTCAAAGACACACCGACTCAGAGTTGAATAAAACAAGCTGGTGTTATGTTGGGAGGACAAATTGTTATTCTACAATGTATACCTTGTTTGAAATGTGATTAGTATACTTGTTCATTTTGTATAACTTTCATCTCATGGAACCAAATTTGATCTGTTACAAAGTATCTTTAATGGCATTGAAAACTTTGATCCTTTTCATGTTATCCTATGGTTTAGTGGAAACGTAGTAGAGATTTGTGTATGTTGTCTATTATTTGCATATCCTGTTTAACTTACAATGAGGACAGATCCAGCAACAAGCTATGGAGCAAAAGTCTACAGTCCTCACCCTTAATGCTTCAAAAAATTATTTTTCAAGCATTTTTAATAAAAGTTGGAGATATGTAGAGATAAGAAACTAAGAAACAAAGAACAACAAACAAAGCTTAGGGTGGGTTGTAATCTGTTACTTAGGGATTTTAGAAAACTAAGATTAAACAGCTTAATCCCGAGTGATGTCTCCACCCTTGAGACGTTCATGATTATCCCCTCTCCTCCCTGTAAATCTTCTACTGTATGACCTAAATAAAAAGGAGATGCTAAGCCAGGCGTGGTGGCGCATGCCTGTAATCCTAGCAGGGGAGGCTGAGGCAGGAGGATCAATGCAAGTTCGAGACCAGCCTGGGCTACAAAAGTGAGCTCAAGGCCAGCCTGAACTGCATAGTGAGACCCTGTCTCCAAAAGACAAAAACAAAATAAATAAATAAATAAATAAGGAGATGCTTCTAGAGTTTTGAGCTCACTTTGAGAGAAACACATCTCTGTGAGACCTCTGAAGCTACATTTATCAGGTCTTCTCGTTGTTTCTTTCGGCTTTGGATCACAACATACAACCTTTGCCCTTGCTCTTGTTTTTATTCTTGAAAATAAAATCAAATTTTTTTTAAAAAAATTGCCAAAGTTATAAAAGTCAAAGAGAAAAGAGATTGAACCTAAAAAAGACAATGACAATTACATTCAGTAGGTTATTCTGATCTTAGTCATTTTGCAAGACAGTGCATTATTGGGTGAAAGCTGAGCATGATGTAAGGATTAGATGGGAGAAATATGTCAGTGCTGAGTTTTCTCAATTTTTACTGTGGTACTGCAATCATAAAGAAATATGTTTTGCTTGTAGAAAATACCCACTAACATATTAAGGGTGCAAATAAGAAAAGTAAATAGCAGGCCCCCAGGCTGTCCTCAGTCAATCACATTCCCTAGGTGCGAACAGGCATCTATAATCTAATAAGCCTCCAGAGCATTTTTGGGAAATACTAGAAGTCTAGCAGCCACGCACCTACCTCTTTGAGCCCCCTGCCATACCACAGTAGTGGCAAATACCTACATAAGAACACTAATTCTTATGCCACTGTTCAGAAAATAAAGATACTTTTTTTTCCATATACAGGAAGACAGTGTAATTTTCTTTCTAGTAGTCTTCTCCAACAAGACAGGGTGAACAGCCAGCAGACTCAAGTGTCAGAGATCTTAATTTCTCCTTGGTTTGACCTGGGCAGAACTTTATCTCTGCCTGGCTTTATTTTTCCTTTTTGGAAAATGGGGAATGCAAGTCTATAAAAGAACTTGTTAAGTCTTTAGTGATTTCACCACTGCTCCATTCTTTCCCTATTTCTTTTCTAAATTTCATCTCATTAGCCACCTGGTAAGTCCCACTCTGAAGGACATGCTGGCTCCTACATTTCAAATCCAGAGCCAGGAAAACAGCCCAAACAACTTTAACAACTCACAAAGGAAATTAATTGCAGATGATACACAGACTCAAAACATTCTAAGCACAATAGGAAAATCATAGGGCTTCACACACAATAGCTGGAATCACGCTTGTCATTTCACTCACTGCAAAGTTGCATAAGTTACTTCTTAAGATATTTGTTTGCCAAAAATCAGTTCTCTATGTCATTAAAAAGTGCTTCCTTTGAGAGCAGACAAGCCTGATGTGAATGCTCATTATGTTTCCTTGCGACCTTGGGCATGTAACTTACCTTCTCTGAGCCTCAGTTTATCACTTGCAAAATGAGATGATAAAAGTACCTACTTAGAAACTATGGAGAGATTTAACAGTATGTGTAAAATAGAAACATACATAACATCTGGCATGTGGTAAGTATTGAATATTAGCTATTATTTATCATCATTATTTATAAATTGCAAATCAGAGTTCCAACGTCATTATATTCCAAACCAAAGAGGTCTATTTCCTCGTGGAGGCTAAAGACTAGGGAAAAAATTGGATTTCCAAGTCAAGTACAAAACACTGAGTCTTCCTTCCCCAACTGCTGATTCAATCCCAACTTCTCAGAAAATGCTTGCTTGTCTGATTTCCTCAGATTGGTTCAGGTTCCTCTAGGGACGCAACACTTCCTAAACTAACTGAAAATGAGAAAGCAACTCAATGAATTCACTCCCTGGGAGCTAGCTCTGGACATTCTAAGGTACCCACATGACAATTTACTTTTGGGAAGAGTGAATGCAAACAGATTCACTGCTGGAGAAGCAAACAGAAGAATAGATGCCAAAAATGTTTATTTCAAGAGATAGTAAACAAAAAGAGCAGATATGAAATGCCAACTTGTTTCCACTGCGCTCTGGAAGAATACAGAGTAGAAGATGGTGTGGAGATTTCAGAATTATAGACTTACAGGAACCAAACAGATAACCCCAAGGAGCAAAACCAGGGTAACATGCAATACAGGAGCTATCCTTTGAGTCAAGACCATAACAAGGGAAAGCAAGTGAGCTCACACCAAAGTATGGACACACAGATGTGGGTTACCAAATTTGCAAACTTCCCAAATGCAGCTGCAATCCTGGAGTTCCAAGCATCAAGATCTTTAAACATGGACCCACCATTTTAAAAAACATCACACATACCAAATCAGTATGAACAATAACCTGCTTGAGGTCTAGGTCTCCTCTTGAATCTGATGATCTGGCAGAGAGCTTTGCCACCTATGAGACCAAAATTCTACTTGGTAGTTGAGTTTCTTTACTAGGTCAAGAAAAAAATGGACTAAAAACCCTTGTATAAAACCTGAATTGAATCATCAGGAATCAGCGGACAAAACCCAAATTAAGACATGCATCACTGAGCAATTGGCCAGAAGAGAAATACAGAATAGGCCAATGTCATGAAAAAGAGAAGATATGGAAGCACACCAGATTAAAAGATGGAAGATAAAAAGATGAAACACACCAGTGCTTTGCCTGATCTTGGAACAGATCTTGGACCAAGCAAAGAAGTTTAATTGTGAAATATGAATATGGACTATTTATTATAATACAGCATTAATGTTCAATTTTATTCAATTTTCTGCATTTCTGCAATCATACTATAGTCATGTAAGGAAATATCCTTACTCTTAGAAAAAATGTTTGAGTAAACCATCATAACATTTGTTAGCAACTCTTAAATGGATCTGCAAATGTTTATACAGGTAGACAGAGATGTAAATAAAAATTAAATTTCATGGGCCAGGCATAATAGTGCATCCCTGCAATCACAGCATAGGCTGAGGCAAGAAGATTACAAGTTTTGGGTCAGCCTGAACTACATAGGATGTTCTAGCCCAGCATGGACTAAGAAAAGGCAGAAAAAAAAAAAAAACCTTTAAATATGGTAAAATATTAACAACCAGTAAATCCAAGTAAAAGATATATAGGAGTTATTTTACTATCTTTGTAATTCTTTAGTAAATCTAAGATTACAACAAAATAAAATGTTTAAAACGAGAGAGATCCTGTCAGGAAAAAAAAAAAAAGACTCCTAAAACAACAACGATAGGATTTATAACAATAATCTAGACTGCAGTAGTGGCAAACCATTTTAAGAACAAGGAAATATGATCACTATTATTATCTTTCAATATCCACATATGCCACAGCAGGCTATTTGTTGTCACTGAAAGACTCGCCATCACAGGCCTAGCATGAAGGGTTTAAAGGATTAACTGGACAGCTCATAATTGGTACAGAAGAGCCAAGGAAATGTGCTTGATAAAAATAAATATTGCAGGACCAGCCAAATAGCTCAGCAGATTAAAACACCTGCTTAGGCAGATGCAGGGGCCAGAGGTTCAATTCTTGGCCTGCCCTGCCAGCCATACCTCCAGGGTGCACTGAGATGATTAAGAATGGGCATGATGGCACACGCCTCTAATCCCAGCTCGTGGGAGGCTAAACACACGCAGATCACTGAGTCCCATCTATGTAATAAGACCCTGTAAACACTGTAGTCCCTGTCCGATAGATAGATAGATAGATAGATAGATAGATAGATAGATAGATAGAGACTGTGTAATAAATATTAAGTAATACCTGGGAAAACAAAGTCCAAAAACTATTATTATTTTGATAAATGTACTGGCTTACGGACATGCAGTTCCCCTGCATCCTTTGTGACAATTACAGCAGAACCAAGACAAAACCTAGAAAACACTTCAGCATTTAGGAACAAGAAAATATGATCACTATTACCTTCCAACATCCACATGAGTGGGGATCCCTTTTGCACAAGGAATGGGCATGGATTCTGGAAACTTACCATGTCCACAGTAGTTAATGACACAGCATTTGGAGAGTAAATCATCCTGCATCTAAAAACCAAGTTAAAAACTCAATTTTGTTCTACAACACATCACAATCGTCTTAGCAAATTTCAAGCCTTTCAAGACTATAGTAAGAAAATATAGACTATGTATGAAGAACAAAAAGTAACTATAAATGTTTTTTGTAACTTACATGTTTCTTGTCCATTAGTCTAACTTCTAATCTGTGTTTATCATTAACTTGATAAAGACTTATAGAAGAAATAAATCTTACACAACCCCCCAAAAAACAAATAGGAGTGAAAGAAAGAAAAATATGAGATATATTATGTACGTTATATTCAATACTCAACAATGATTATAATCAGTATGTACTGCAAACATGTACTGATAAAAAAAATTTAAGAACAATAAAATGCAACCCTAGAGGCTAGTAGCAGAAAAAAAAGGTCATCAAAGCAGTAAGACTGCCATTATGCATCACAGCTGGAGACTCAGTCTTCTAGGGCTCTCTGGCTAGTCCACATACTTTGTTGACTAGCCAGGTAACTTTTAATTAAATGTGAGTAATTTAAAATCGGTATATTTCTCTTAAAGATAGACACTTCTCTTGAAAATGCAAAGACTACAAGGAGTCCAAGTGCCTTTGAGGTTCCTGGAGCTATCACTGACTGCCTGCTGCCCCCACTCCTTTGTGTCACACATGGTTCCATCACTTCCCTCTCCCAGCTAGCCTCTCAAGGTATCCCAGTCTGGGACCCTTACTGCACTTCAACTCTAGAGTCCAATGGCCTCCACAGAGACATAGGCTGGGAATGTCGATGTCAAAGCACAGGCACTATAAAAATTAGGTCAGCACACAATTCTAAGCCTAGGTTTATACAAAAAGCCCTTCCTGTGCTGGCTTGTGGCTCAGCAAGTACAGTAAGTCTGTTATTGAGCTGCTCTAGCATGCACACTGCCACTGATGCAGAATCAGCACCAAAGGATTTAGCCAAGTAAAGGACATTTTAGAAGAAACACAATTATTTCCTTTTAACAGCTGATAGCTGCAGGAGTAGACAAAGCAAAAAGAAAATGAGACTTCTTCAGCTATCACTACTAAACATATACAGTGAATTAAACTTGTTTCTACTATGTTCCATTCTGTTTCATATCTTGAGGAGATATTACTGAAAAACCATGTAAGATACTTGTAAATGAAAAGTATAAGTTCTCACCAGCCTTCAGACTCCCAATAGAAGAGCTACTACAGTACACCTAGAAGTCTCCCAGGCAGCCTTTCCACAGATCAGTGCCCAAATAGGAGTGAGAGCCAAAGAATCCCAGAGAGCTGGCCATGTATGGTGAGTCTGAAGATCAAGAGTGTAGGGATCCATAAATGTAGGGATCCGTTGATCTTACTGTGAACGATTCAACCCCGGGGAGACACGGCAGTAGGAATAAGAAAGATAGACAAGAAGAAAAGTTGTGCTAGGTGGTCGTCAGTCCGCCTGATGGGCAAGACTAACTCAAATGCACACAGAAACGTTTGATTCTTTATTTATACTTCTACAAAGTTTGCATCCCATGACACAAGGCTACCCAGGAACAAATAGCTGGCCTGAACCAGACAGGATGTTTTTCTCAGCACTGGGGTAGCTTTCTGCTCCAGGCAGGGAGGCTCAGTTCCACCTACACACACCTGATCAAATTCCTGGCTTCTTGTGGCTCCCAACACAAGAGGGAATAGAATGTCACGCGTTCAGAAGGTAAACTCAAACTGTTTGGAAGGAAGCTACCAGCAGAAAGCTCTAAAGTCTAAATCTTAATGCTTTTAACAGCATTACCTCCTTAAAGACAAGAATTTGGGGGCTGGGGACACAGCTTAGTAGAATGAGCGCCTGAATTCAATGCCCGGTTCTGTAAAAAAAGAATTGGAGCTTCTACAATCTCTAGATTCTCAACACAGAATTCAGGCAGGTTTCACAGTATTCCAATCAAAGGTGGCACATAAACCTTGTTTTGATCCTGAACCTCTGATAAAAATGACCATACACAACAAAAATGGCTAGGAACAAATAGGAAATTATGGATATGAACTGTTTAAGTATTATGGGATTATTTTTTATTATGGTAATACAAGATTGTGTTCTTGTTTTTAGGAGACAGACACAGGTTGATCTGGGAGAATCATGTGGGAAACAACTTTGAAATGTTCATATATCTGTAGTTTGTGGGGGGGGGGTATTATTATTATTATTTTGGCATGGGAATCAAACTCAGGACCTCGCATTTGCCAGACAGGTGGCAAATGATACTGATTTATGTGCCTAGCCCTATTTATTAAAAAAAATAATAATAATGAAAATAAAGACAAATGTACAAAATATTAACATCTGGTAAATCTAAGTCCATTTGTATAAATCTTGTACTTTTTATCAAATCTGAAACATAGATATAAGGGGAATATAAAAAAAAATCCAATGTTTGAGTTAATCAGTGCATATGCAGGACTGACAATGAGGTTTCTACATTCCCCTGAGGGTATGCACATGAAGCCAAGCAGGTTGGAGTCACTGGTAGAGGCTCCTGCACCTGGGTCCAGTATACAGGCTGAAGTAATCATGCTCTCAACTTCACGATTTATCTGCAGCAGCTAGGCTGCAAAACTCTTCTCTGAAGGAACAAACCTTGTTAGAAACCATCAGGGTAATTATTTTGTGAAGCAAAAC
>PVJA010044666.1:0-16051 GCA_004027025.1 Myocastor coypus | reverse complement strand
AAAAAGTAATGTTGATTTAGAAGGGTTAATGTTTAATTGTTTGATCAATCTTATATACCTATATGTATTAATCTAAACTGATCTGATGATGAAAATATGTAATATAACCATTGTTAAATTTAAACAATAAAAAATTGAAACTTGAAAAAAAATCAGCATGGTACTGGAATAACAAGACATGAGGATAAATGGAACAGAGTAGAAGGTGTGTACACAACGACAAACACACTCAGCTCCCTTACCTTGACAAAGCTAACAAACATGTTCATTGTCAGAAAGATAGCCTCTTTAAAAAATGATTCTAGATGGAACTGAACATTGTGACATACATCAGTAATCCCAGAGCATGGGATGTTGAGACAGGAGGATTGCTACGTATTTGAGATGGACCTGGGGCCTACAAGCCCAACCCAAACTGCATAGTAAGACCCTGTCTCAAAAAAAATGAATAAACAAATAAATAGTTGTGGAAAAACTTGCTTTCATTTGCCGCAAGCTAAAATTAGACCCCTATCTGTCACCATGTACTCAACTATAGCCAAAATGATTCAAAGATTTAAAATTCAACAGAAGCTTAAGTCTACTGGAGAAAAAGATAGATAGAAATCTGAAAGACATAGGAATAGATAGAGAGTTCATGAACAAAATCCAAGGGAAATACTTCAAAGAATCAACAAATGGGATCTCATCTTTTTAAAAGTTTCTGTACATCAAAAGAAATCACCGAATAAAAGAAAATCCATGATTTGGGGGAAAAAAAAATTATAGCCAACTGTACCTCTGACAAAGGCCTTTTATCTACAACATACAAAGAATTTTAAAAATCATGTCCCCAAAATTCAAAGACCCAATACAAAAATTGGTATCCGAGATAAACATAAATTTCTCAAAGAAATGCAAATGGCAAATAAATATATGAGAAAATGTTCAACATAGCTAGTCATTTGAGAATTGCAAATTAAAACACCACAGATTCCATTTCACTCTAAAAAGGATGGCTGTTGTCAGGAAGTCAACCAATAACAATTGCTGATGGGGCTGTGAAGAGAAAGGAAACATTCTCCACTGTTGGTGAGAGTGTAGACTGGTATAAGCACTAGGGAAAACAGTCTGCACATTCCTCCTAAAGCTAGGGTTAGAGGTCTAGTTGAAGCCAGCTATTCTCTCCTGGGTATTTTTCCAAATGAACTGAAAACATTTTACCACAGTGATATGTGTGCCCGCATGTTTACAGTAGTGCAGTTTGTTATAGCTAAATCTTGGAAACAACAGAAATGCCCATCAACCAAAGAAGTGGCATTTTGGGAGCCAGCCATATAGCTCAGTGGATTAAAGTATCTGTTTAAGCAGACCCAGGGACTGGAGTTCCATCCCCAGTCCATCCTGCCAGCCCCGCCCACACAGCACACTGAGATGGCAATTGAGACTGGGCGTGATTAAGCATGCCTATAATCCCAGTGCTTGGAAGGCTGAAAAAACAGGAAGGATCGCTACAAGTCCCATCTGTGTAAGGAGATCCTGTAGACCCTGAACTAAATACATAAAAAAAGATGTAGCATTTTTTACACAATAGAGTATTACTGAGCTATAAAAAAGGGTACAGTTGAGGCTTTTATTGATATATAGATACAAGTAGAGACCACATTCTAGTGAAGTAAATCAGACTCCTATGTGCCAACAACGTATTGTCTTGCTAGTATAAGGGCCTGAAAGAGAAAATCAAATCTGAAAAGTAGAGTAGATTCTGTGACAAGCAAAAACATCTTTTCAGAAGGAGGGAAATGCTGAATAGAGGACGACAAGAGATGAAGGACATAGGGACAGAGAGGCAGCTGTCGCATAAAGATGGCCTGGCTGACTGTACTGCTGATTTCTGCGGGGTTATGGAAGGATCCGTTAATGCTTAAATTTGTTTTACTTTTCTCCTGTTAATTTCCTATAACTATTTTTTTTCCATCTTTGGATGTATACATCTGGTCATTTGAACTACTAATTTGGAGACAATGCAACACAGCAGATACTAGGCCAGTGAAATTCTGGCCTATTTTAATTTTTTAAATTACCATTATTTTGTATTTTCTTAAAAAATTAAAGATTCTTGATAATAACAAATCAATAAATGAAATAATATCTAATTAAATGTTTCCTCACAGTAAAGAAACAACTAAAATATCTAGACTAAAATACTTCAAAGTAGCCCCCTTATGCAAAAGACCCAGTTGAAAAATAGGTAACTCAGTAAGTACATACATCCCAGAAGATGTTCAAATGGCCAATAAACACAGGAGAAAATGCTCAACATCTCTGGCCATTAGAGAAATGCTAATGAAAACCACATTGGGGCTAGGAAGATAGCTCAGGGGCACAAGTGCCTATATGGCAAGTGCAAGGTCCTGAGTTCAATCCCTGGTTCTGAAAAAACAAAATACACACACACACACACACACACTAAGATTGTACCTTATGCCTTAAAGAATGCCCATCATAAAATAAATCAGGTAATAAATTCTGACAAGGCTTCAGGGGATAAAAAAAAAAAAAAGGCCTTCCCTACTATTAGTAAGAATGTAAACTATTAGTGCAACTGCTATGAAAATTAGTATGGAAATTTCTCAAAAATCTGAGAATAGAAATTCCATTTTGGGGGCCTGGCAGGATGGCTCAGTGGTCTAAAGCGCCTGCTTAGGAAAGCTTAGGCGGCTGCAGGGACCGAGGTTCGATCCCCGTCACCACATGCTGCACCAGCCCTGCCCTTAGGGCAGGTTGAGTCGGCCATAAAAATAAATAAATAAACAAACAAAAGTTCTGAACTAAGAATAAAAATAAAATAAAAAAAGAAGTTCCATTTTAACCAACTAGTCTCTTCCCAAGTATCTTCTCAGAAGAACTAAAGGCATCATATTATAGCGATATGCACATTTTGTATTTATAGTAGCACAATTTGTAGTAGCTAAATGTTGGAAGTGGGCTGTCCTTCCACCAGCTGATAAAGGAATCAAGAAAATGTATGTGTACACAATGGAGTAGCACTTTAGCATAAAGAATGATAACCTTGAGTCATTTTCAAGATGATCAATGCACCTAGAGAAAATAGTAAGTGAAAGAAATCAGATATATAAGTTTAAATATGACGTGATTTCTCTTACATCAACCCAAAGTATTAATAAAGAGTAAATTAAAGGTAGAGGATAGGAAACAAAGAGAGATCCTTTGTGAATGGGAAGGAGCCCAAGAGGTGGAGGCAGCATGGAAGAGAGAAGACGATGCTTTGAGAGAATTTAGACATGCTTTGCGCAGGTACCAGCTCCCCATGAGGAATGTCATTATGATGTGGTATAAGCATGTACTAACAGAAATGTTTAAAGGTCCAATATTGGGTTGCAGAGCAACATGTACTGACCTACGCAACTCCCTTCGTTTCACCAGCTTCTTAGACTGTCTTGATACTGATTCTTCATCAGGTCTTTCCAAAGAGAGAAAGCCCAGAGGCTGACTCTGTCAGAGCCTAAGGTGCTGATTTTAGGGTTCCTTCTCCTTATGTGAAAGAGAAGAGATCTGAGCTAGGGAGATGGAAGGAAGCTGAGACTTAAGTGCTGATGTGTCTTCTTGGTTAGGAGCTACCAGCCAACATTCTTGAATATCCACAGCCAAAATGTTGAGGAGCTATGGGACAGCACGGGGATCAGGCTCAGCTATTTTCTGAAAGGAAAGGTTAGCCAGCCCTGTGGGTGATGAGGATGAAGAGGAGGCAGGTAATGGAGTGAATTGTCACCCCCATCGTCCATGTCCATGGGTTGAAACCATAATCTCTAATGTAGCTGTATTACATTGATAGGGATTTTATAAGGGTAATAAATTCCAAATGACATCATAAGTGTGAGACATAGTTCAGTGTGGATGGGATCTTTTTAAGAAGAGAGAGAGAGAAACAGGGATGATATGTAGAAGCAAAATTAAGTAAGAACACAGCAAGAAAGAGAAAGCATCTTCCTACTGAGGAGATGGACCTCAGGCAATCTTAACCTGCTGACAGCCTCAACTTGTACTTCAGCCTCCAGAACGATAAGGAAATACCTCTCTATTGTTTAAGTCACTCAGTCTGTGGCATTTTGTTATGGGAATCTGAGCAGATTAATATGAGGCGCCAAACACATATGGCCCACAAGTGTCAATGTTCCTTCTTGTTCCAAAGTTGATTTCATGTACTATGGACTATTTTCTGAAATGGTTTCCAAGAGACTAATCTCTTTTCATAGTTAGAGATAAGGTAAAGAATAGGAAAGAAAAGGTAGAGGATAGGAAACAAAAAGAGACAAGGCTTCAAGGGATAAAAAAAAAAAAAAAAGGCCTTCCCTCCTGTTAGTAAGAATGTAAACTATTAGTGCAACTGCTATGAAAATTAGTATGGAAATTTCTCAAAAACCTGAGAACAGAAATTCCATTTTAACCACTCCCAGGGGGAACACTAGTAAGGGTTCAAATCCACATGCAGATATAATTGATCTGGGCAGCAAGTTGTAGATAGTGCAGGGAAATACACTACACTGTGGTTGTAAGCAGGTATATGGTATTAAGCAAAAACAGAGAAGATGAAAACCTTAAACTCAAAAATTTTCCCTGTCAGCCTAGCTAGAAACATGATTGAGATGTTAACTCCTTGCAGAAAAGATTTCCAGAAGTCCAGTATCAAAATATGGAAAGAGGACTGCATAGTCCTTAATCTCTCTATCCTTGCTTGACCAGCACATAAGAGTTCTGTGTCAGTATAATTTTACATGTATTAATTTAATGAAGATACTAAAAAATTACCTCCAAACAGACCTACAGCACTCAGATAAGCCATCAGGGCTTAGGGATTGTGAAAACTGCTGTGTGAGTGCTGTGGGCCAGAGCAATTTTAAGAAGTAAATTGATAATGTGCAGTTGTCGGCTGTGCCCTCGGGTTCTCACGGAGGCTTAGCAGCAGTGCGGCATCTGCTTGGGATTAGCTGCTTCACATTTTTCTCCAGAGTCCTATCCAAGTCCTATAAACCGCTAGTAAATGCCACAAAGCACTTCTCCCTGGAGAATCACTAAGGCAGGGTTTGGGGCAGGGAAAAGGTGAAGAGGTTATCTGCAGAGGAGAAGCCTGCCTCGCTGATGAGAGCTGCTCTCAGGAGACAGCATCGCAGTGAGCAGCAGCCACGCTTGCAGCTCTACTGGAGAGAAATGTGTGCAGGAGCTCTAGGCTCCTTTCACCACCACAAAGCGAGTGATACGGAGAATTTTAGTGTATTTTTCTCCTTTTTCCCTTCCTTCCACCTTTGTTTCTTTCCTCGTTCCGTTCCGTTCCGTTCCGTTCCGTTCCATTCTTCCACTGCTTCTGCAGACAGAGAGTCTTGCTGTGTATTCCAAGATAGCCTCAAACTCAATACGTATCCCAGGCAGGTCTTCAATTCAAAATCCTACTCCCTAAGCCTTCCACGTGCTGGGATTTCAGCCACCCACCACTGCGACTAGCTTGTTGGGATCTCCTGAAGTCTTGCTACTCAAAGTGTAGTCTCAGGTCCTCGTCAGTAAACCTTAGGAGCTTATTAGGAATATAAACTCTCAGATGAATCAAATCAGAATCCCAACATGGGGAATGGGATGGAAAGCAAAGGACTGCAAGAGCTGAAAAGAGTGTGATCCTCTTAGACCCAACCCCCTTCTCACAAGGTGACAGGCTTCCCATAGTTGGCACCCACTGAAGGGGCAGCTGGGCATGCCCTGACCTCAGAGGAAGGGCTCTCTGGCTGCCTTTACTGTTGCTGATAGAAATGGCACCGTTTGTTCTGGTTCACAGGGATCTCATTCCTGCCTTTCTATCCCTCTTTCTGCAGCTTCTCCTCCCTCCAATAGCTGGGCACCAATTCGCTGCCACTGCCAGCTTGTGTTGAAAACCCAACACTAAGCATGCCACCAGCGCTGCAGCACAGGTTATGCCTAGTGCTAGGGACCACACAGGCATGTGCTGAGATTGCCAAGGAAATGCAGAGCTGCAGCTTGACATTGACAGCTCTTGGGAATGTGGATTGAATCGCCATGCCCCAGTTTGCATGACTAAACCCTAATTTCTACCCTTGTTTGAGATAGAACTTTTAGGGGTGAATTAAAGCTCAAAGTGGTCTTCATAGTATGGCCTGGTCCTCATCTGCTAGAGGGAATGGCCTTAGAAGAGGAGAAAGAGAAAGACCCCTATCTCCATTCTCACCTGCCAGGAAGGACCGTGGATCATATGTGGAGAAGGCAGTACCAATGAGTCAGAAGGAGAGGCCACTTCAGAATCTTCCCACACTGCACCCTGATCTCAGAGCTACAGCCTCCAGAGCCATAAGGAAGTGAAATGCTGGTGTGCAAGCTATCCAGTCTATGCTATTCTGTTATGGCAGCCTGAGTAGACCAAAATAGATTGCCCAGACAATTGTCTGTGGGATCCTACTTTCCCAGTAAGAAGGGCAGTATTCCCAACTCAAAGCTCGTCTGTTGACCTGGGGAGTGTTGATTTCCTGCTACTGCTGAGCTGCCAGTTACAGGTCCTGAGGGAATATGATTGTGCACGCTTTCTTCCATGTAGAAGCACACTGGGGCCGGGCGCGGTGGCGCACGCCTGTAATCACAGCACTGGGGAGGCTGAGGCAGGAGGATCAATGTGAGTTTGAGACCAGCCTGGGCTACCAAAGTGAGCTTAAGGCCAGCCTGAACTGCATAGCGAGACCCTGTCTCAAAAAGACAAAAAAAAAAAAAAAAAAAAAAAAAAAAAAAAAAAAAAGATCAAGAGGCACACTGGGCTGGAACGATGCACCAGCACGCACACTAGTGCACTTAGTGTGGTCATCATGTGGTGTGCTCGAGGAGGAAGGGCGTGATGGGACACGGGACTTGCAGCACTAAAACTGGAAGAGCTCTGAGCAAACAAGAACAAGTCCATTATGTTCAAAGGGTTAAACGTCACCTCCTGGAAGATCCCTGGAGTGTAGTAATGGAGCATTTATTGACAGGTCACTGGAACCCTGGATTAGATTCTTGGCCTAATGTTACCATTAGATGAACTTGAATAAGTTACTTTTCTATTTCAGGTTTATTGTTTTGTCCCATAGAAACAAAGGACTAGATTACCTGAAAAGGACACTCTAGTCTTAATGCTCTAGTTCTGAATTTGTGGCTCATTCTATCACTTGAGAATTGGAGCCATTGAACTGTACTAATGCGCAAGGTAATCTAAGGTGAAGGAAAAGGCTAAGGTGAGCACACATGATGCCACCTAAGCTGCAGCCTTCGTGGAGCTTAGGCTACCAGGAGCAAGACAGCATCAAGCAAAGCGGATGTGACAATACTGAGAAGCAAATGAGGCATTGCTTGGATAGGAGGTGACTGATCATCTTCTAGGAAGGAATATTGTTTCGGTTGAGATTGGATGAGCCTAACATGGGAAAACTGGAAGGTATAAGGAAGAACACTTCCAGAGAGCCTACACAGGGAAAGAGGCTGTGAAGTTAAGGGGTCAGAAAGACCTGCAAAATGAATGAAGCACAGCAAATGAGAAGAAAGTGGGAAGAGGTGAGGCTGGGGAGGTAGGCAGGGCCGCAGGATGGCCCTGTATTGGCCATCGTAGGAAGCTCAGGCTCTGTGCTGCCGAGAGAGGCTCTTAAAACACTTGAAAACATATCAGAGTTACAAGAGCTGACTAACCTTATTCACTAAGTTATTATTTTATACTCACTGGTTACCAAGGCACATACAACAGAAATGCAGCACAGCACTAAATCTGTAACTTGTTCCATCAGCTCAGCATTAATTAACCAAGAAGAGTTGATGAAAGATCATCACCTTGAAGATTAGAATTGACTGAAACATGCTCTTCACAGAAAATGATAAAATGGTACGATGAATCTGTGGCTTGAGTCACCCAAGCATACTCTTTGGGAGCAGAGCATGTTATGTGGAACGAATTCTTGTAATTAAGATTTAATTGTTATTGATGTTTGGATAAATACGCTTGCTGACTTCATCTCCAACGAAGTAAATCACACTCTCTACTAGGTTATTTTTGCAGCATCAAATAGCCTTTAAAGAACAGATATTACCTCTGGCTTTGGATCTTGACAGGAGTCTGAATTAATGCAGGAAGTACAGATTTGACCAGTGTTGGCTTAAGGTTTATTCCTTACTTATTACAAAAGCATTTGCAATAGCTTCAACAATTAAACACTGCACACAATAGAGCCATAGAGAGAGGAAGAAAGTACACAGATCTTTGCATCCCTCCAAAGAAAATGCCTATGCAGTAACTATGTGTAGAACTAAGTTCTGCCTGTGAATTTCCTGAAAACCAAGACAGGAAGGGACATGGGTTTGCATGATATTTACTACCTGATTAAAAAAAAAAAAAAATTGAACATTAGAATCACTCTGCACAGCAAAACATTTTTGACTCCATGAAGAAGAAGGGAGTTACCCGACAGATATTTATGAAGCAGGCACTGCATATCTAGTGGTCATTATATTCAAGTAAAATTTTAAAGGAAAGAAGACAGTAATGTAGCTGAGACTAAACATCGCTTGGCCTAGAGTCTGCAAGAGTGAAGAGGGTTTAAACTCACAAAGGCATTTGTAGGAAGCAAGCTATTGTGATTTCAGTATTTTTCTTTATGACAGGCTCTGCACTTAGACAACCTAGAAGAAAAGGAACATTTTTTAACATGTCCATTAGACTCTCACACAAATTACAGCTGTTTTAAGCAAGTCTTTGGATGATGCTGAGTTGTAGTCCACTTAGGAAGGGACAAATCTACAGGGGCTGCAGACAGTCAGGACTCTCAGTCAAAGTGTACTGTAAATGGCCAGTGACAAGAGAGGCCGAGCCGTCCTGCTGGGCTGGGAGGCTGTGCTGCAGACTTGTCTTGTGCAGACCACGATCCACTTCCTCACGAACTTTCCTTTCTTTCTTTCTTTCTCTTCATTTTTTTCCCCCTAAGCTACTGGGATGGAGCTCCAGACCTTTCTCTGGCCAAGTGGGGACTTGGTGCCACTGAGCTACCTCCCCGGGCCTGTATCCTTTTTCTGAAAAAGAACAGTAAGTATTCTTGCGAACTTGTGAAAGGCTTATTGTGGGCCTAGACTGTTTTTTCTTCTACCTCATAAAGAAACACAGAGTGTGGAAAGATGCATATAAAGAAGTGTGACTCATGGGCTATCATTTCCTGGAGATGCTTGTCTGGCTTCAGAAGTTTGTCTGACTTCAGTTACTTAAGTCAAACTTAGTACAGATTTGTATCATACACATTTTACCCATGATGTTCTCGTTTGTTTTTGTGGCTTCACTAAGTCCAACTGGCTGTATTATGTCTATTTTTTCTTTTAATTAGAAGTATTCCCTATTATAATAAAGATTAAATATTAATCTTTCTTGCTTACAGCTTGCTGTGTGTGTGTGTGTGTAAAGTTTTATTAAGTTTTCTTTGGTTTTAGATAGGTTATTCTCAAGGCAAACAAATATTATTAGACATTTAACCAGGACATGGACTATAATGCTGACCAGGAAGTCAGCTGCCCCAAGCTACATGGCCCTTCCTAGCAGACCTACTTCTGTAGAAACGCATTGTACTTCAGTGTGGATGTTTTACATGTAGAATCCACTGGTCCACTATTAATCTCTACAGGTGATAAATGAGTTCTTGCCCTTAATGGTCTCAGTGGAGAAAAGGCTTAATATAATCTCTACATGTAGTACGTCATCCATGTATATTTATGCCCAGTATGATTATATCTTTATCTTGTCAGCTTGAGTCCCAGTCTCACACTGGCCACAAACTTGGCCACACTAGCAGATGAGGTCAGTTCAATCATTGCTCTTATCTTATAAATGGAGTTAAATATCTCGGGTATCTAGGATGCCTTGCTGAAGCACGGACAAGCACGTTGTCTGCCCTACGAATCTCAAACATACAGACAGATTCAAGATAGAGAGACCCGTGGGAGGGAAATCAGGGTGACGTCATCCTGAAGGCCGTCTAAAAAGAAGGCTCACGTATCCTTCTTCCTAGATTTCTGAGCCACCTTGGTATGTATGTAAATTTCATGCCTCCTAAGTACTAGGTTCTTCTCTTGAGCCCGTTAGCTACCCTTCAGCTACTAACCCCCCTCTTTTTTTTTTTTTTTCTTGAAGCTACTCGCTGCAAGTAAAATGTTAACTGTACAGATAGTAGGTAGAGGCAGGGAAGAAAGGTAACCTGAAACGAATTCAGAAAGACAGAATGTCCGCAGAGCTCAAGCATAAGGAAACGTGGGATATAGTCCCCAGAAAATGAGGGTATGAGCTTGAAGACAGCTTCCAAGTGCAGGATGGGTTCAGGTATGACTTGTTCATGGTTTCTGCATCACAAATCAATTTCTTTTTTTTTTTTTTTTTTTGTCTTTTTGAGACAGGGTCTCGCTATGCAGTTGAGGCTGGTCCTGAGCTCACTTTTGTAGCCCAGGCTGGTCTCGAACTCGCACCAATCCTCCTGCCTCAGCCTCCCGAGTGCTGGGATTACAGGCGTGAGCCACCACGTCCGGCATCACAAATCAATTTCTTGACCCATTAAAACCTCTCTCTAATTTCAAAGCCATTACTCCTATGGCTCTCATGGTTACTCACAGACAGGTACAGGCTGACGAGGTTTTGAGTCATTTCACATACAAATTTCCAGCTGGGGTTCAATGTTCCACAAGTTGATTTTCCTTTTCTTCTTTTTTAAAAATTAATCTGATTATTTCTGCCTCATCACATCAAACTGACGCATCCTGCTGTGGCTCTTGTTCGCAAGTGAATTTACATGACGTGTTTAGTGCCACATAGTTTGCAGTTTTGGGCTTTAAGTAAAGTTTTCAGCTTGTTTGTTTGTTTATTTATTTTTATGGCCAGCTCAGCCCATCCTGAGGGCAGGGCTGGTGCAGCATGTGGTGCTGGGGATAGAACTGCGGTCCCTGCAGCTGCTCAAGCTTTCCTAAGGAGGCACTTTAGACCACTGAACCATCCTGCAAGGCCCAAAATTTCAGTTTTAAAACTGAGTGTCAATGTAGTGTTCATGTATCATGTCGTGTTCCCAAGTACAGGAGACTGAGATGTGCCTTAGGTGACAACTCTAGATGGTTAGATAGGTCTCACTTACAGTGTTGCTGGCTGTAACTGCCCTGCTAATAAATCAGTGAAATATATTAAATAAGGTATCTTCACACAGAAATGCATAAATGGGTCATATACCGATTGGTTACTGAAAATAGTCATGACCAGCGGCTTCGCGAACCAACTTTTTCTATTTCTCTTTGGAACAAGATTGCAGTATTCTAAAGCTTGCAGAACAATGACTTTAGAGAACGTTAACTACCGTGCGTCATGAGAAGAGATTGCACTTTGCTTTAACTCAGTCAGCAAAAGAGCTGGGAAGGTCTTGAGCATAGATTCAACGCAGCAGCTTCTTGGGCCAGGCTGTGGCCACTTTATGTGTCAGGCTGGGTCTCTGTCTCCATGTTTCCAACAACCTCATTGTCTCAGACTGAGCAGGAAGGGACGAATCCCTCCCTCCTGTAGTTTCCGTCACCCAATTCTCAGGCCCCAAGTTCCTATCTTTCCAGGGCCGTTGATCTCTGTTATCCTCCGGGGAACTTTGCTTTCCACCTATTTGGACAGTCAGAAAGAACTGCAGGGTGTATCAACTGGGTAATCACAGGGCAGGTTAGGGTTGATGACTTCTCAACAATTTACCATAAACCCATCACCTGGCTAGAGTTCTATTGATCTTTCTTGCTTATCACTAATCTGTAGTTAGGCTGGGCTGCACCGGTGGTTGGCTATGCACATATCTTTATGCTCTGAGACCCCAGGGCTGTACATTATGACCCTCCTTTCCTTCCAGATTCACCAGTGGCCACTGGTTGTACCTTGAACAAGGAGAAATGTCACACAACCAGGCAGGATGGGGAACCCATGTCGGTCAGCTCCTGTACTGTCTCTTCACTTCCCTGCCTGAGGGGAGAGGAACAGCTCCTCAGAGAATGCCTAGCTTAGGAAGAACGCCAACCACAGGCCCTGCGGCCACATTTAGGCTACTTATCACCTCAGTATCATGGAGAAAAGAGCAGCTGCTGAGGAGACTCTCACAATGACCGTTTCCCTTTTATTACTTGCTTTGTTCGCTCTTAACATGCTCCCTTTCCAAAAGAAAATAAAGTCAGAAGAGAAAAATCTTTCCTGTCTCCTTCTGATACATTGTAACCAATTTCAAGGTTCTCCTAAGAATGACTGAGGTGAATTTCTCTGGGGAGCAGAGAGTCTTTCAGAAAGGCACTTACAGACGTTACAATGAAAGCAGGTACCTTTGCAACTGATTGAGCAAAACCCTTGAAGCACCATTTCAAGGCAGGTGGCAAAGCAGTAATGAGGAACAAAGAAAGCCCCTTCCAAAGCAAAAGTGTACTGCGTGTTCTGGAAAAAAAAAAAAAAAAAAAGCAAACCAGTGAGAACCGAGAAGTGTATGCAAGGAAGCATTTTTCTCCCATTTTGCTCAAGCCTGCCAGTTTCTGAGCACAAACCAACACAATTTTTACTAAGCTCATCCAATGCTGGATGGAGATAAATAAAAAGCGCTTATATTCCCAGCTCCTCATATGGGCACAGGTAGAAATCTCTTTTGTATTTCAAGATAATTGTAGAAAGCTTGCCTAGTCACAGTCAAAAACACCTTCCTCCAAAGTCATAGTATTTGACAGTTAACCAGAGGGAGCATCACTTTTTAAAACATGCACACTTCAAGTGTGCATAAAATACACCTATTGTGTTTTATTTAAAAACCTCTCCTGCAAACAGAAAGAAGAGAGGGCCTTGCTGCCTGAGGAGCAAGGGTGCACCGATGCCTTGAGGACCGTCAGCTCCATAGAAGGAGAGCACTCTGCAGCCCATTGGGTCTGTGCAGGATCAGCCCAGTGAGGCAGTGCTGAGCAGGAGCAGAGTTGGAGAGGCTCCCTGCGGGACACTCAGGAGCTAATGGGGTTCTGAGTCCTAGAGCTCTCACCTGTGCAGGGCCTGTATAGCTCCTGAGTCCACACCTCTGGCAGGATGGTTCTGAAAATGGTGGGAGAAGTCCATGCTTCAATGATGCTTTTTTTTTTTTTTTTTTCAATGTTCCAGGTACTACTCTCACCATACATGTTTAAGAACATGTAATTTAATAGTACAGTAACTTAATGTTTATATTGGTGCTATAATCTCATGTCCCCATTGTGCAGACAACGAATTTGGGACAAGAGCAAGTTAAGCCACCGACCAACAGCCCCGTAATCAGTAAGTGACAGCTTCGTGGGCATGACCTGGGATTATCTCCTTGGCTCTAAACTTTCATCTCTTTATCCATCCACTGGAGTTGAAAGTTACTTCCTTCTTGGGCTGTCATAAAATTTGCTATACAACTCTAGTAGCTCTGGGTGCATATTAGATGTTTGGTAACTGAGTGGGGCTGAAGGTATTCGTGAAGCTGAGGAGGAAATGGGGCCATGTGTGTTGCTCTAGTTAGCCTGCTTTTCTGTTTGTTTGTTTTGTTTTGCTTAACCTAGACCATAATCGACATGGAGGGTTTAAAGGAGAGAAGAGTAGGGAGGTTGAAGAAGGTCAGATCTGTAAGAAAGAAAGATATGGAGACCATATATTGGCATATATATAATATATATTATTTATGCCATTTATATGTCATATATTTTGCACATGAAGGAGATATCACCTATTCTGATTTTCCTGAGAACATGGATGGATGGATGGATGGGTAGATAGGCAGACAGACAGGCAGGCAGGCAGGCAGGCAGGCAGGCAGACAGACAGACAGACAGACAGGCAGGCAGGCAGGCAGAGTGCAGAGGTACATATATAGAGGAAGTGGCTCAGATAATTACAGAGGGTAGTAAGTGCCACAGGTTGGCAAGCTGAAGAGCTGATAGTATAGTTGGCAGGTTTGAGTCTGAGAAGAACCCAATTTTCAGCCGGAGTTCAACAGCAAGAGAAAAGTGAAACGTCGCGGTCACAGGCAGTCAGAGCAGAGCAACTGCTTCCTAGCACGCGGAGAGCCCGCCTTTGTTCCATGAAGACCATCGAGCGATTGGATGGAGCACACCCAGGCTAACATAAGCGGGTTGTCTCTCTGCTGATTCGGGGATGCATCTCATCCAGGAACTCCTTCATGAGTAAGGAGAAGCACCTAGCATGAGAGTCAGGCAAGCGCGGGAGCACCGCTGGCCTGCTGAGCTGACACGCGGTCATGTCCAGCACATCCCCATCAGCACCACTCTGAGCCACATTTTACCTCAAAGAAAGAAAATAAGGAAGATGACAGTTCTGCCTAATACAGTATAACTGTCCTGCTTACAAGAAAACACTAACCCTTTTCACAAAATTGGACATGGAGTCCTTGAGTAACGCTTGCTTTTCTCCTTCATGCCTGTAATAGAGACAATAAAGTATGAAAATAACTATGTTTCAATAGTATGATATTAAGTCAATATATGATATATTACATGGTAAGAAAATAAGGATATTTGCCTGATACATGGCGCACATACACACACATATGCGAATATATATGTTACTAATAAAATAAAGACAAATAAGATAGTGGAGTTGATACTACAACTAGGACAGTTCTCCTCCATGGTTGAAGAAGGCACCAGAATTTTTAGGCTACAAATTCCAAGTATGGCTTCATAGACATCTACATTCCAAGTTTCAGAATTCCTTTCTGCCAATCAATGCCTTAATTTTAGCAGTAAATACCCCTTCAGACTGAGAATGTAGTTTCCACGATTCTTGGACTAGCTTTAGGAAGTGCTTCTGAGTTTGACCTTCAGCAACCTCAGGCCTGCTGCCTTCCACGAGACCTTCCAGTTTATGGAAGGTAGTCTGTGTTTTGAGATATGTACATAAGCGTTCAGCTCATTCGTAGGGTACTTGAGCTGGTAATTTAAATTTCTGAGCTCATTTTTTTTTTTTTTTTCTTTTTGAGACAGGGTCTTGCTATGCCATTCAGGCTGGCCTTGAGCTCACTTTTATAGCCTATGCTGGTTTCAAACTCACACAGATCCTCCTGCCTCAGCCTCCCAGCTGCTGGGATTACAGGCGTGTGCCACTGCATCCGGCTAACCTCAAGGTTTTCTTCCCTCACTTTTTTCAGTTACATTAGCAGCAATAAGCCAATCTCATTATATTCATTAGTTGGAGAAAAATTTCAAAAGTATCATCTACGTAGTCATCCAGCTTCTTGAGTCTTAGCAGTAGCTGGTTGGAAGTATCCAATGCTGATATTTTGCATATATCCATTGCTGGATCACATAATGGCCCAGCAGTTTCTTTTTCACTACTGTTGGAAATAGAATCATTAGCATCTTTAAACCTAATGAGGTTAGAGAGCCAATTCCTGGAGCCTTAGAACCAATTCAGAAAACATCCTTAAAAACCTGTTTCTCTAGAAACCATTCTTATTAGCAAGATCTGTAATAGGGTCCTCTAGAGAAACTGAACCAATGAAAGAATCTATATATATATATATATATATATATATATATATATATATATATATATATATATATATATAGTCTCAGGTTGGTTGGTTGGTTTCAGTTAAAGAATCTGCTTATATGATTATAGAAACTACAATGCCCCAGGATACTTAGTTATCGCATGAGAAATCCAGCAACACTTAGGACAGAGCTCCAGAGTAAGCACAAAGGCCTGAGAATCAGGACAGCTGAGGGTGTAGTTCCTTTGTAAGACTGCTAGGTTTAAGATTCAGGAGAACTGAAGTCTTATGTTAATGGCATTTAGAAACAGGAAAAGTCCCTCTCCTGCAAGAGGTCTTCCTCTTTCTTTCAAATCCTCCCTGTGTCCCTCCCTCCCCTCCTCCCTCCTTCCCTCCCTTCCTTCCTTCCTTCCCTCCTTCTCTCTGTCTGTGTCTCTGTCTCTCTGTCTCTGTCTCTCTCTCTCTCTCTCTCTCTCTCTCTCTCTCTCTCTCTC
>PVJA010044665.1:0-16053 GCA_004027025.1 Myocastor coypus | reverse complement strand
AGTCACCCAGAGAAAAACATTCTCTCAGGCTTTCACAGAAAGCAAAATAGCCAAGCAATGGCCGTGACTCGTCGTGGAGGCTGACACTAACAACAGTTCTACAAAGTACATTCTATGGTCTCAAATTTAATCCTGAGGGGATTTGACCCTGGAAGATACAAAAAAAAAAAAAGAAATGAATGTTTTGTTATACAGGTCTTGCTTCGACTTGCCCTTGACCACCCAGCAAGGGAAAAAAAAAAAATCCTTAATTACAATGCATGGAACGCAGAGCTAGTTTGGTGAGATGAGCTTTAGGAGGCTTAGATTCAATAGCCTTCAACGTCACAAGCTTCACTGGTGGCACACTGCAATTGCAAAACCTTTGATTGTATATGTATCTGCTTCCTCTTAGTCCAAATGGAAGTATATTCTTTCCTGTTGTTTTTTTTTCTTTCTTTCTTTTTTCTATGCAACATTAATAGGGAGGTGGGTCATGCCCACACACTGCCCTTTATAGAATGATTGTGAGGACAATATGCAATATGTCAACTTTCAAAGAAAAAAAGGGGGAAAAAAAAAAAGTAATGTGGATTTAGAAAGGTTAATGTTTAGTTGTTTGATCAATCTTATATACCTATATGTATTAATCTAAACTGATCCGATGATGAAAATATGTAATATAACCATTGTTAAATTTAAACAATAAAAGAATTGGAAAAAAAATACTTCTTTCTTTCTGGGCAACTTCCTTCAAAGTCTGTAGAACAGAAACAGTACATCATGTTCTAATTGAAGAAAATCTGCAGAACAGAACTTCTATAAGGGAATTTACAAGATTGTCCCCAAATTTGGATGTGATATTTACTGGGACAAATTTTAAAAATATTTATTTATTTGATACAGAATCTCACTACACAGCTTGAACTCATAGCTATCCTCTTGTTTCAGCCTCCCCAGTGCTGAAATTATAAGCATGTGCTACCACACCTAGTTTCGGTGTCTGGCACAGAGTACCTGTGGTTACAGGTGGGCTTCGCAGACAGTACCAGAGATTAAACTAGGGTCCTTGTGCTTGCACTCAGGTGCTTAGACTGCTCAGCTATCTCCCAGGCCCAAGCAAAATTTTTTAAATTGTATGCTTTTATTACCATATTCAGAAAATTCAAATATATAGACAGTTATGACTCATGATATTGTTGCATGCCACATTCTCAGTGGTCTTTCATATTGTAACCACTGTTGTTCTCCAGTAACAAAGCTCAAATTTACTGAATTAGGGAAAACATATACTGAAATTTGTGACTTGCTTTATCTTAATTTCTGTCAAATCCTCAAATTGCAACATCAACAAATGAAACAGATGTCTCAACACTCTCTTGTTTTAATACTTACACAAAAGTTATTAGTCAGGTGCAACTAAAATAAAGCAAACAAAAATTTGCTTCATCAAAAAGTTGAGGCGCTCATGTTAAAAATGATTTCTCTGGAATCTATAACACGTGATTCCATTTGGTAGACTGCTGTCTTAAACAAGGCGGGAGGAAAGGAGACATGGTCTGATGAATTGCCCCTCCAGATGGTTCGTAGAAATTACTGTGAGCTGGTAGTGTGACATAAATACATATTGGCTGCTGACTCATGTGGACTTTGCCAGATGTCAGTTCTCAGAACTATGCCAAAGGTAAAGGGTACAATCAAGAAAATGTGTAACTAGAAAGAATTCTATGTGATGTTCCAGGAGCACTGAGCTATGACCTTTTAAAAGTTACAACTAAAACTTTCTCTTACACTTGCTTTTGACTTTGCTTCATAGAGATACCTGTGTGATAAAATGCATTAAATGAACTTTTAAAGCTTTAAACATATTGGAGAATCATTTGACTAGGTTTTTCTGGCAAGGGGATGATGTCTGTCCAAGTGAAATCTTCCCCAAATAACAAATTCTTGAAGAGAAGGTGCATACTTTATCTTTCCATTCTTCACAATACTTAGGAGAGGGTCAGGAACAGTGCAGGCAGTTACTGAGGGTGACGGCTTCCATCAAATCTCTGTTGAGACTACAATATATAAGAATGTATTATATGCATCTGAGTCCCAAGAGCAAGGTAAGTCAAAAGCACTATACTTATGAAGCCTATTTGGAAAACGAGACTCAAAACTACTAAATTTGTAGATGGCAACACATGACAATATTTAAAAAGGGAACCTAAGTAAGTCATCTCTAATTGTAATAAGCCTCACCCTAATATAGACAATTAATGTGCTGTAGTTTATGTCTAAAGCTTTATACACTCAAAGACGCCTATAGAAGGCAATGCATTGGACTAGAAGGCTGTGCAGCTGGCTTGGCGCTGCAAAGTGGGCCCTGGGCACCAGCGGTGTGAGCTGGAGGTGTGTATCCCCTCACCGGCTCCTGGATGTCACTCTACTTTCTGGTACACATGAGTTGAGCAGCCATTCCACCCTACTTTGGAGCCAGCTGACTGTGGACTAAAGCTCTGCATACTTTGAGTTAAAGTAAGTTTTTCCTCCTTTAAGTTTAGAGCTTTGGCTATTTGTCCTTAGTGACCAAGAAAGTGACTAAGATATGATGCTTATAAAAACACATAAGTAAGTTGAGGTTATGACAAGTTCTTTCTCAGTTATAGATAGGAAAATATGGAACTTATTTTTATGGCAAATGAAAACCACTTAAATATTTTGATTCTATATAAAAATAAAATTAACTTTAATTAAATTTAATCTACATATGGAGAATAATTTCATTCGTTCTTTATGATTAAAAAGTAAATCTAGACTGATGAGTAGAAATCACAGAAGAAGGAATGTTTCTCAAAGGAAAATATACCTAGAAGTTTGTTTTAGTTGAAAATGTCCTAGACAGGGTTTTCCAATACATGTGAACCGCGCCACAGTGGGAGGTCCACATCAGCCAGCCAGCCAGCCTAGGCTTCCTCTGTGTTTAGAGCCACCTCCACAACTCCCATTACTGCCTGAACTCTGATCAGCAGCTGCATTTGATTCTTATTGGACCACAAATCCTACTGTGAGCTGTACAGGGGCTGTATGTAGGTTGGAGGCTCTTTATGAATATCTAATGTCTGATCATTAGAGGTCAAACACAGAGAGTGATGTTATTGCTGTTGAACGTGAGTATTGTGTATGACAAACATATTAATATGAAAGAAACCACTTTCATCACCACCCTCCATGGAAATACTGTTTCCAAGATTTGGCTACCATAAGTTGTGTTGCTATGAATATAGGTGCATAGATATCATCACCATGATAGGATATTTTCAGTTCTTCCGGGAAAATTCCCAAGAGGGTGATAGCTGGATTAAATGAGATTTCCAGTTCTAGTCTTAAGGAGTCTCCACACTGATTTCCATAATGGTTGCACCAATCTACATTCCCACCAGCAGTGGAGAAGGGACCCTTTGACCCCACACCCTCTCCAACATTTGTTGTTGGCTGATTTCTTTATGATCACCATTCTTTCTGGGGCAAGATGGTGTCTAAATATTACATTGTTTATTTTTCTGGTAAACATTTATCACACCTTTCACCATACTGCATCTGCCATGCTCAACAGACTGCTAATGGTATATAGTTCATATTCTGTTCATATTTCTCGTATTAACCCAAATTTCCACTGTCTTCTAAACTGCAATAAAATTTACTGTTATAGATTATTATTTCAGTTTTTAAATAGAAATAAGCAAATAGTTTGGGGTACTAAACACTAAGAAATATATTTAAAACAAGTACAAATTAAATCCACTAAAAATGTGACACCAATTTACAAGTCAATTATTAAAACATAACCAAACTACAAGTGGTTTTCCTGGTTCATTAATGACTTTGCATGTAGTATGAAAACTGTCTTTTTCCAATTCCACAGTTCAAAACTTTACACCATGTGTTTTGACATATTGATGTTAGTTTCTCAGCCTTTTGTGACATTGGAAGTTCTGTGGATCTTCAAGCAAAACCCGTTTGGCACTAAACATAAAACTAATTTTTTGAAGTATTTTACCAAGTATATTTCATTAAGTTTTTAAGCTACTTAATTTTAACAAATGTAATGTACATTATTAAATCAAAGTGATTCTTTTATAGTTGAAAACATGTATTCATAATATATGATATACACAAGGAAAATAGACCTGATTATACTGAACATCATGGACATGATGATTTTCTTAAATGAATTTCTATTATATTTTTAAGTGTTGCTTGAAGTCACAAACAGTACATGTTAGAAGGAAGGTGTCTGATGGGTTTGCACATAGACATACTTCCATAGCACCATCACTACATCTGATATAAGAAATATATCCACCACCTTCAAACATGCCTTGTTTTCAGGGCCAGGGAAATAGCCTACATGGTAAGTGCAATATTTTAAGTTCAATCCCTGGTACAAAAATAAAGGAAAGAATGCCTTGTGTTTGTGTCTGTTATGATTATTGTTTGGTTACCTGGGTCTGTGGGAAAAAAAGATTATTACAGTTGTCTTTTTTGTCCTTGACATATTTTAAATGAAGGATACTGTAATATATTGTATATAGTACCTGCGGCACATCTCTGAAGGTTACTCATCTCACTCCAATAGAAGTCTTGTACCCAAATGACAACAATTCCACATCCAGCCATCCAACATTTTCTTCAGTGATAATTACCAATCTATCCTGTTTCTGAGACTCTGGTAAACACTGCCAAATACACAGAGTTTTGCCAAGAAGTATATTCTGGTATTTGCAACAGTATCTGCAGATCTAGAAAACATAGTGCCAAATATTATAACTCAGTCACAAAGGACAAACCAAATGCTGTATGATAGTGTTATGTTTTAGATGGAATGTTCTAGAGAAATCTGGTAAGTCCATTTGGTCTGCAGTGTAGTTTAATTCTGAAGGTACTATTCCCTATCAGAAAGCTGAAGGACATAGTTTGGGAGACAAAATGATCTGTTTTGGAAAGCCCTGAGGCCCAGTGCTGGAAGCCTAAGAGTCTATATCAAGCCTGAAGGATCTGAGCCAGAGCTGAGGGTTCTACAGTGTAAGATAAAAGATAATGTGCATAATGAAGGGGAGGAGAGAAGCTCCTCCTGAGAAAGGAAGCAGCCAAAGTTCCTTTGAAGAAAAGCTGATGAAATTCTCCAAGAAAATCAGCCACAATAAAACCCTTCCAATGAAGATCAGTGTAAATCTTTCCTTCTCATTTGCTTTAATACTGTTCGGACTCAAATCAGAAGGATGTTCCCACTCAAGTTCATAGTTATTCTATTAACTACCACACACACTGACACCCTATTTTATGTATACACAACACTTTATTTGTCAATAGGCACATGGCCTATTTCCATTTGTTGACTGCTATGGACCATGTTGAAAAGAACATGGGGACATAGATATCTCTTGAAAGAAATAAAATACAACTAAGTATAGAGAGAAGTATTTACTACTAATCATGAGAGAAATTCAGGTCAAAATTCACAAGGAGATAGAACTTTACATCTCTCTGGGTGGTTAATATCAAGAAGAAGGAAGACAGTCAATGCTCATGAAGATTTTTGGAGAAAAGGAAATTATTTTTCACAGTTAGATGAAATAGAAACCAGAAAACCTTCTCTGGAAAAACACAAATTCTAAAATATTAAAAAATGAGCTACCATATGATCCAACAACCTAACTTCAGGGTATATAGATTCCTCATTACTGAAGCACTATGAGTTTTTGCGGGAAAAGTTACCTCTGATTGGTGTTTTTTTTTTTTTTTCCTACATAAAGTAATAATAGTTTCATTATGAAATATTATTTTGAAATAATTTAAAGGAACAGTAATAAAGAAGGTGATAAATACATACTTGAGTCTAAGGAAATAAAAATTATTTCTGTGAAAAATACAAAGAAGTAAATATATAATAAAATGCCATTAGGGCAGTATTTCACTATTCAAAACTTTTTCCCATGCCATGTTTGAGAAGCCTGAGCATGGGGTGGGTTCTCACAATCCTTCAAGCCTGCTGCCTTGTTCAGATGTGGCCTCTTTGTCCTAGGGCTTCAGCGCGCTTTTCTACCCCTCTTGAAGGAGAAAGTGCAGCGGGGGGGGCAGTGAGTGAGCCCTAGAAGAGCTCATATTTCCAGGATTCACAATCTGGCTGTGCTAGTTACTCAGCTACTTGGCATTGAGCAAGATAATTTGTCGTTTAGAGTCTCAATATCCCATACAAAAGAAAGAAAAAGCCTATAGTACCTACTTCAAAGAAAACTTCATAGAACTAAATTCAAGAAAATGACTTTTATAAAGTACTTAGTCTATTCTAAATGCACAATATCCATTAGTATTGGTTACTCATATTAGACTTTCTAAAAGATTCACCAACACCACAATCCCTTTCAAAATATGATACAGCTCACTGTGTGTTAGCAGAGGTTCTCCCTCATTTGAAAAAGGCAAAAGATTTATATGACCTGACAAGAAGCCAGAGTATTATCTCATGGACGAACCTTGCTTCTTCTTAGAGAACTGACCCATTTTAGGACAAAACTATGCATGGTGTGAAGTAACATACAGCTGATAAGTCACAACAAAGGCATAAATCTTAACCATGCCCAGCTATGTTAGGATATTATTTTATAGACAGTCTTAGTTTCCATGAACAGGAGAACAGAATAGTTTCTCTGAAGTCAAGGCTAATTCCTTTGTCATCCTTGCAGTTAGCGCGTAGTATAGACTTTGGTATGGAGGTGGTATCAAAATATGGAAGTTGAGTTTAGATTAACACATCTCATGATTGAGCAGCATTCCAAAATTTGGGGCAATGAATACGTTTTGGACAATAACTTATGTGCACATTAATTTTCTACTTGGTTGGGGGTCTCTTCTTACATTAACCTCTCCATGCTATCAATATTTCTTTCTCTTCTCATTCTTTCATTCAACTAGTTTATATTATGCATAGACTGTGCTTTAAGTGTTACTGCGTTAGAATCCTAAAAATATAGATGAAGTCATTGTCTAGAGCCTTAATACTTAAACTTTCTGCACCATTAGAACACCTGGTTGCTTGTTAAAAATATAGACTGTCAGTCTGTAACCTAGGCCTCCTGAATCAGAACTTGCATTTTAATAAGGTCCCCAGGTGTTCCGTTACACAGTTGAGGGAAGCACCAGGCTCACATAATAATTACTTTGTTTACAGAAATACAGATGTTGGCAACAGAGTGGAGAGCCAGTAACGCTGAACATCTTAATCCATTAAATAAATCTTATAATTATAGATATATCTTTTTTGAATATGAACTTCTACTGAAGTACTGTTTAAAATTATCACACAATATATTTTAATACTGTGAATGCTACCGTTCTAAATTGTAATGGGTCATGATACAGAAACGAATGTGCTGAGATTGTATGAAGCTGTTCACCTTAGCTTATTGACATTTAAAGCAGACTTTATCCACTAATACCATTTTTGTCTTAGATGAAATGTGTGTCATGAATCTTAACAATGACAAATTCTATATGAAAATTAAAAGACAGGTATCTCCCCAAACCAAAGACATTTGTTTCCCTTCCATCTCAGAAGGCTAAATCAGAGTTGCAAGCTCATGCCATTTCTGGCACCTGACATGATGTGGCAGGGAAAAGGCCCTCACAAAATGACAGTTACCAAGGGTGGACGCGTTGGGTGAGCCACCCTGACATGTAAGATACCTAACTGGGGAAGTTAAAAATGGAAGTCATAGAGTCAAGGCATGAACTCAGCCACAAACATGCCTGGCTTAGCCGAAAAATCAGGAGGTGACCACTGGGAGCCTGACTCAAAAGGACTTCAAGGTGCTGGAGCCTCCTTCAGGGCAGGACCAGAGCACTGCGAAGCATCCCAGGCCCCCAAGGATGGTGCGCTTCATGTGGTAATTTGAAAAAAAAAAATCCACCTGAGGAAAGAACCTGGGGCAGCCTAGCAGGCACTGTAGGCTGGCACTGGACCTTACTGTACACCTACTCAGTGCTAGGGCACAGTATGTTGGTGACAGATGCATTGAAGCTCATTGTAATGATTGTACTCAGATCAGAGGAAGGAAAAAAATCTTTCCTATGGCTTTGTCTTCTTTATTACACTTGATCTTAGCCAAAAGGCCGAGAAGCAATTTTTGTCTTCTTTATTGATGCTCTATCATCTGCTCTGGAACAAGGTTTTCAAAGAATTCGAGGTACCCAAAGATGACTGTTTAGTATACCTAAAGTTTATGAAAAGAACATTTCCTTCATGTGTTTCTTATGTGGCATTTCCTGGATTAAGCGTCATGAAATAAAATCAGCAATAATTTAGAGGGAACATAAAACACCATGGGTACTGTGAAAATGGCCCTGGTCCAAGCATAGCAACTAAAACGCAAGCACTTTGCACTCCTTAAGCTCTCCTAAGTTTTCAACACCATGTTTTGCACTTCTTTAAGGGAAGCCTTTGGTTATATATCATGGCAAGGACTTTCTCTCCCCTTGAGTCTGCTGGTTTCCCTATTTATATATTGATTTAAGAGCTGGCTAAAACAAGCTGACTGCATGACAAGTGGGATGCCTTTTCAGCACACTGAGCAGGACACTGACACTGCTGTATTGCACTCACACTCTATTCAGATAGCAGCCTGTCACCCATGTAGGCAGGTAAGGTGTAAACAGCTTAGAGAACTCTTTTTACAGGCTTAATTTTCATGAAAGAACAAGTGTGGAATTGTATATCAGCAGTCTGTATTAGGAAGATAAACACTGCTGTTCCTAATGCTCACCTTCAGCCAAAACAGTTGGTTAGTCTGCTTACAAGGTCCAAAACACGCTTTGCCATACCACTTTGCCTTCTGGTATGACTTTGCTCTCTTATCCAAATTCTATTTGTTAAGGTCAAATGCAAGCCCTTTTTCATCAAATCCTTTCTTAGTCCACCCCAAAACTGGAATTAAGCTCTTCGTTTCTCAACTTAGAAAACTTCACTTGCTTCACAAAGACATAAAAAAAGGTCACCTCTTCAATTTGCATCCATTGTTTTCTTGTGTGTGATGCAATTTATCATCAGTCCCACAAGGTCCCGTCAGAATCCCACTGCTCTCTGTGGCAAGTGACCTACTTTTACCTAGCAGAACTGAGCAGCAGAGCTTTCCTCTTTGCTCCATCATGCCACCACCCTTAGTCACAGCACTAGAGAGACAGTCAATCAATATTGGATAAATATTGGAGTATATGCGGGCAAATGAATGCGAAACAATGAGTGAATTCTATTTCAAAAGAACAAATTAATTTTAAATGAATAGACTTCTGGGTGAATGCAGCTCATGCAAATGCATGCCCAGAAAAAACCTGCCTGTCTGAAACTAACTCTATACTAATATTTGTTGTTCTATCTTTGAATAAGTTACAGGACAGAGATGCTCAAAACCAGTGCAACTGATTCTTCTCAAGCAGAAATACTTTCAAAATCCTTGGACCCCAGACCACTCACTGATCTACTGTATCAGAGCCTCCAGAGGGATGGCAGGGCTTAAAGCTTCATGTCATTATGAACCTAGAATATCACTGGGCTCCACTCTAGGCTGTACTCCTTGGCCTCTTGCAGGTCACTCCTGGCTGTCTCTTGAGGCTATTGTTGCACCAACGTTCTTATTCTTGCGGCCTTTAAAGCCAAGCACAGAAAACTCAGTATCTCAGTGTGCTGAGCTCCATTCCCAAGACTTGCTTGATATGGTTAACAAATTCTTCCCCTCAAAACTAAGTCTCAGACCAATGATGGAGCTCTGCCAAACACACACATACACACACAGGAAAATCATGGAAGCAGGAAGCTCACTGGAAGTTCCTTAGGTAGGAAGTCCAAAACCATGTTCAGAAAGAGATGGAGAAACATGTGAAGGCAACTGGAAGCTACTCAGTAGTTGCAATGGCTCTTTTCCCTCCTGGAAAGTAAGTTACTTGAGGGCAGGGATCTCTGCTCAGACATCCATCCACATGGTGAACTCAGCTTCATTCTTAGAAAATGCTGACCTAGGGATATTTATAGAACAAGGATGTAACAATCTGCCCTAAGATCTTTATAATCATAAAAACTTAAGATTGGATAAATATATTATAGCGACTATAACAATGCAAAACTACTTATGTACACTAACATGCTTGTTTCTTCCCAAATTTCTACTGGATGACAAAAACATTATCTTTTTTTTCCACAACTAATATGTAAAGGAGTAAAACATTTGCCTAAATTTATACCTGTGCTTGAGTCTAAATGAGAATCCTAGTCACTGATCTTCGATCTTCCTATGTTATCACTTCAACTTTTCATAGTCGAGAAAATATAGAATTTTAAACCTCAACCATATGATTGCACTTTTCTATAAAGCTGTTTCTATAAAGCTGTTTTCTATATTGGCTAATGCAAAGCAGAATTTTAAATAGCATCCATCTTCTCGAGAACTTTGCAAAATTTAAATTATCCATTTTCTATGTACAAAGTGAACATTCAGTTTAGAAAACTGAACTTAAAAGATGATTCCTGGCCTGAATACACACTCCATGTGGTTGGTGACATCTGAAAGCTTTAACAAAGAATCATATGGTGCTGCTTTGATGTCATCCAAAGCAAGGGCCTCCTTCACAGCTGCCCAAAGGGAGCCAGGAGTGCCACCAAACAAATAACTTCATAGAACGTGTCTTATCTTTCCAAGCCGAGCATTTGCTCTTATCTTTGTTATCTCGCCACCTCCTTTGGTATCTGGTCCCACAGAACCATATGAGCTTTGTATTCCTATAGAATCTGAAATGACTTCTGATACTGTCTGGGATTATTGGCACATTTCCTGCTCTGTACTGAGGATGGAACTCAGGACCTTAAGTTTTCCACACAGGCACTTACTCCACTCAGCTATCTCCCCAGCTCTTTGCTATTTATTTTCTTGTGCTGCCCTCTCCTTAAATTACTGTTACCTTCCCTCTGAGGTCTTGGAAACAGCTTAGTGCTGACCTCTCCTGCTGTTCACTAACCTGGCCTGTCTGACTCCTGTGTTTGGTATCGGACAAGCTCCTGTATCTGCCCAAATAAATCTATTATTGACTGAGTTTTTATTTGCAAAAGTAAAGTATGTCTCTTGCTTGTTTGTTTGAGACAATAGGCCAGCCCTTGCCAAACTCCTGAGACAAAGGACAAAGCCTAATCTGCATGCCATACTACTTGCTGATTTCTAGAGTTAGCTCTCCCCACAGTACCTCCATATTTCATAAATCTCTGGAGCCAGTAGTTGCACAGAAACAATGATACACACTCAAAGATCCAACCCCACAGAGGCTCCTGTGCTTATATCAGGCAGAGCACGCTATTGGGCCTATTACACAGGACAGTAGTAGAACAACTGAGTGGGTCTGTGCTTACCAACAATGAGGGGAAGGAAACACCAAGCAGAACTCAACTGTAGCCATCGCATTAGCAGAGGACTAAACTGATGTCAGATTTAGAACACCAGTCCCGCTCCCCGTGGCTTGTCCTGTCATCAGGCCCATCTGCTGCCCCACTGCCAACGCTGTCAGGGGACTGGGAGGCAATGCTGGTGGACTTCAATTGTTTCCTTCAACAGGATTCAACATGTTTCTACATGGGACAGGGTAAGGTTTTTCTCTCTTTTTTTGTTTACCAACCTCTGGAAATCAAAGGTAAAGCCAAAGACAATGAGAGAGAAGCGAAAGAGCAGTGGTAGGAAAAGATAATTAAGTGAGTTCTCATATTTTATGGAACTTCCTATTTTAAGGATCCTTCAAGCCTAAAATGATGGTGGCTCATCTGACTGAAAGCACAAAACACCTATCAGACGGGGAGTCTGTTGGACTGGATGAGGGGATATTTTCCTCCATGGAGTAGGATTTCATTCTCCACTTGTTCCATTGTAAAATGTTCAATGAAATGTGTGCACAAGAAAGATTTAACTATCATTTTGGACAGTCAGGAATCTCAGTCAAAGTAGCACTGTTTTAAATTTTATCAACATATTCATGTCTGTTACTAATAGTTCCATTGCTCCTCTAAAAGATGCACAGTGAAACTATTTTCACTCCCACACTGATCCAAAGTGAAAGGATAATTTTAAAGATATTACTGTATTAACACAGTTTCATTGTCATTTCCTTCTGGAAAAGGTCATGGTTGACCCAGTGATTTAACAGTGAAGACCATACAAGAGTCCCACAGTAACAAAGACCTGGTATGGTACAAAGAGAGAAGTCTGTTCTTGGAAATCACTGGAAATGAAGCAGACTGACAAATGGCTCTGATTGCTACATGCCTTCCTCTCCACCCCAGCTGGTGATCCTCAGACATCTGTGCATTTAGCTAGGTGGGACTCGTTAAACCCATACTGAGGTCAACACACCTTCCAGGAGCAAGCCTGGTGATATAAACTTGGGGAAGTTCTGCACATCTGTATTTTAACAAGTTTGAATGATTCCTATTCACAGGAAAATAAGAATGCTGCACTGTGTTCCCTCATTCCCTCAAGCAGTCACAATACTTTGCATGTCTTAAAATTCTAATGAGAATGTGATTGGAGATGCACAAGACTTCGAAGAAAGCAGAATATCCAATGACACTCTATGCCTGGTAACATGCACCTTGAGTCACTGCAGAGGACAACTGCAAGAACACAAATGGCAGTAAATTCTAAATAGAATTCACAAAAGCCAGCAAAATAGTGAATTGCATTGACCACATCCCTAAAGTCTTAATAAAAAATGATAGAACTGTCATTTAGTGAGACCAGTTTTACATTATACCACTGCCTACTGAAATAGCAAGTAAGCATATCTCAGCATTAGTCCTGGCAAGACAGAGGATCCATTTTCTTTCTTCCTTCCTTCCTTTCTTTCTTTCTTTCTTTCTTTCTTTCTTTCTTTCTTTCTTTCTTTCTTTCTTTCTTTCTTTCTTTTGTGTGTGTTTGTTTCACCTTATTTTTTATTACTTTTAATAAGAAATATCAATATGATAGATTCACAACACATTAGTAATACATTTGCAATAATTGACACATTACATATTGTCCTCATAATAGTAATACAGAGCACAGGGTGTGAACATGATATACATTCTAATCAATATTGGTAAGGAAAGAAAAAAAAGAAAAAATGTTCTTCTCTTTGAACTGAGAGGAAGTAGATATACACAAAGTACAATGTTCCATAATTGTATTGGGTTACCGGTGAAACTGGCAATGTTGGAGGCTGTTGATTGAAGCCTCTTATGGCTCATCATACTAATCTAGTTCTGCATTTTATGCCTCGCAATTAAGCTTTTCCACTGGGTAATCAAGGGCAAGTTAAAGCAAGACCTGTGTAACAAAACATTCATCTTTTGTATCTTTCAAGGTCAAATATCCTCAGGATTAACTTTGGAGCTATGTACAATGCTTTGTAGAACTGTTGTCAGTGTCAGCCTTCAGGATGAGTCATGGCCATTGCTTGACTGGTTTGCTTTCTGTGAAAGCCTGAGAGAATGTTTTTTTCTCTGGGTGACTCTCCTTGGACACACTATAGTTGGTTTATCCCTTTCCTCTGAAGCCCCATAATTTATCCCATTTTGGTTGCTATGGCAGATGTCAGCAACTTATCAAGAAGGGGACTCTCCTATCTAAAGGACCTTGTGGGTATTACTTCTGAGACAAGGTCTCCCAGGTTGGTCCTAAACTAGAGATCCTCTTGCCTCTGTCTTCTTGTATGTAAGGGCTCTAGGTGTTCATCAGTCTGCGCAGTATAAAGGGGCTGCTTTTAGAAGAGTCAAGGGAAATTAAGATGCAAAAGGCAGTGCAAGGAGAAAGCTCAACAGTTTAGTGACAATTAAGAGAGTGGATGCTACCAAATATCAATGCAGAAGTCCAGGGGCTGCAGGAAGATTTTAGTGACTTTATGAGAAGAAATGTCTCCCAGTTAGAAGTTTACTAGAAAGTGCAAGAATACAAATGTGCAGTGACAAAAATGGATGAAATAAAGAGGCCTTTCGCAGAGTACAAGCAGATGCTGTGGTTACAATGTGCAGATCGATGCACTGGGCAGTAACGTTTGGAAAGTGCAGGGAAGCTGAGGCAGGCTGGAGTCATGTTTTAAACATATTGTCGGATGGGAAGCACACTGATTTTTTCATTCATCACATGCTAAGCAACACTGGAGAGTTTGAAGAAAAGTATTGCATGAGAAGGAACACATTAAAAGTGAGATCTGGAGTCAGACTTATTCCTACTTTTCTAGTCATCAATGGAGGGAAAATATTTCCAATCCTGTTAAAAACTAGATAACTAATAAATAGGAATTACATCTATATATTTTGCATTTTACCTTCTATTTAAGGGCCCAAGCTCCATGTGGAGGGAAACATCACTGATTCACTCCACTGCCTTCCCAAGCAAAGATAAGAGAAGTGGTTATTTATTTTGCCCATAACCACACTAAGTATTGTCAGGCATTGCCCCTGTCTAGAGAGCAGGGTGTGAAATAACCAAGATACAACCTGGCTTGTGAGCTACTATAGCACATTTAACTAAACCATCCCGTTGGGTAAGGATCTCAGTTCAGTCTTTCTTAGTTACATATTCTTCCAGGTAAGATGGGATCTAAGGTCGGTCTAGAGTGGGCTTTTGTGGTCTTGAGGATGGGAGAAAGAATCAGCTGCTCCAGGCAGCATCACCCGGGTTTGGGTGGCACCGTGCTCAGAGTCTGCTCTGTGTGGCAGACCAGCTACCTCCTGCCTGGCACACTCCATGCCCCTGTAGGTGACAGCTGCCTGCTTTGTTGGGCACTACCTGGTTCCCAGCTTCTGCATCTTGCTCTGTGGACTCAGTCTCCCTTTAGCTCCTGCTGTTATCTCTGCAAGAGGACCAAAGCAAGCTGCTTTATCCCAATTTCTGCAGCAGAACGCATCTTGCTATGGGACCCACAGAGCCCAGGGCAGGGTCACAGCTCCAGGGCAGTGGCTGTGGATGGAAGCACGTGGAGTGCACAACCTATTCACACTCTCAGAATGCATGATGCTGACAAAACCATTTTTTGGTCAGTTTTAAAATTTGTTGCTTAGTCTAAGATAATAAAAATTACTCTCATCAATTCTAGGATAAAAACAAAGAGGTTACAGCAATTAATACAGCCGAGACTGGTGGGAAAAAGATGGGTTTATTCTTTGTTTCTTGTTTTTAACCTCCAAAAATTTTGTTAGATTGACTTTTCTTTCTCTCTCCCATTCGGGATTGAGACAGCAGACTGGATTCCTGCAGGGGGCAGGGATGTGTGACTGATTTCCCAGTCCCAGGTATTTCCTCTTCTTCCACTTGCTGAACTGCAGAAGGAAGGCCAGGGTAGCAACGGAAAGGCAGGACTCTGGCGAGCACCCACGTCATCTGGCACTAATCTTCTCTGGCCACCGCAGCTGCCCGGACCGCTCATGCACACTGGTGTCTTCCTGCCTCCTCTTCGGCCCTGCGTAAATGCAGCCCTTGGGTTCGCAGGCCCACCTTGCTTTTCTCCTTGGCTCCTCCTCCAGCCCTCTACCTGCAGCTCCATCTCCTAGAGGCCTTGCCCTCTGGCAGAGAGCTCCTAAGCATCGCCTCTCTTAAAGTAGCCCCAGGACAACATTTGAACTGAGAATCCCACATCTGGTTTGACAGAAATCCAGGCCTTTTGGTCAAGGCCCAGTGGGCGGATGATCATTTCCCTCCAGCAGCCCTCTCCTCCTGTGAGGCTCTCCAGGCAAGTCTTGCATATTTTAGGCATTAAAGATGAATTTTCTGCATCCTCTGTACTTCACGGGGCAATCACAAACCGAATTCGCCTATTTTTACCACAAATACCAGCATTTGGAAGGATGGAAGGTGCTCAGATGTAAACATACAGCATTGCACAGATGAAGCACACGCTCGACCACAGAGCTGCCATTTTTATTTTGCAGCTGTTCAAAGCTGGCTCAAACGGATTCCGTAGTTTCTCCATTCCTTGCTGTGTTCTCCCCAGATCTTAGTGCAGTTGAGTGAAATCTTTGCTTCTGGG
>PVJA010044664.1:0-15945 GCA_004027025.1 Myocastor coypus | reverse complement strand
CCAGGCTGGTCTCGAACTCACACTGATCCTCCTGCCTCAGCCTCCCGAGTGCTGGGATTACAGGCGTGAGCCACCACGCCCGGCTCCCATTTGGTTTTAATACATAGTCAGCTGGATATGGTGCTACACACCTATAATCCCAGCACTCTGGAGGCTGAGGCAGGAAAATTGCTGCAAGTTCAAGGCCAGCCTGGGCTACATAATGAGTTCAAGGTCAACCTAAACAACAGTGGGACCTGACTTCAAAAAAAAGAAAAAAGAAACAAAGCATATTCAGTCATCTTCACTATTTAATTTGAAAGCATTTTCATTTTCAGAAGAAAGCTGCCTGACCACTGTTTTATTTTCTCTTTGAATTTATTCATATTGAACAATTGGCTTAGTTTCATCATGTAGTCCGTGGACTTTTGTTACTAGCAGCTTTCAGTTAACCTTAATGTTTTCATCAAAATTGTGGAATGTACCAGTAGTCCCTCCTTCCTTCCTTTTTTTTTTTTTTTTTTTATTAGTACAAAATATACAGGGTTTCACTACCCAGATCAGACTCATTGATCCTCCTGTTTTCAGCCCCCCAAGCTCTGGGATTACAGGCACGTGCCACTGCGCCCATTCTCAATCATAGCACACCCCAGGGGCAGGGCCAGCACAGGGATCAAAGCCCAACCCCTGGGGCCCAGCAGGATGGCTCAGTGGTCTAGAGCACCTACTTAGGAAAGCTCGGGCAGCTGCAGGGACCACAGTTGGACCCCCAGCACCACATGCTCAGGGCAACCTGAGCCACCATAAAAATAGACAAAGGTTCTGAAACAAACAAACAAACAAACAAACAAACAAATAAATAAAAATAAAATACTTTAAAAAAAAAAAAAGCCCAGGGGCTGGGGAGATAGCTCCGAGGCACAAGTGCCTGCTGGGCAAGTGCAAGGTTGTGAGTTCGAACCCTGGTCCCACAAAAAAAATAAAAAATAAAAAAAAAGCCCAACCCCTGTGCTCTGCTTACACAGGAATTTTAGTCTGTTGAGCTGTGTGGCCCGTCCTTTTCCCTTTTTTCCACCTTCCACAAGTATTGGGTATTGAAATCCAGCTTCTCATATTCCAGGCAAGCTCCAGCCCCTTGTTTCCTTTCTAAATACTTTATTATATTGGAGACAGTCCTATGTATGTGGTTCAGAGTGGCCTGAAGTTGTCAAAATCCTCTTGCCTTAAGCCTCCCAAGTGGTGAGATTACAAGTGTGTGCCACCACGCCTGCCCAGCCAATATAAACACTTTATTTTGAGGCAAGATCTTGTTTAAATTGCCCAGACTCTGTCACCCTCCCAAGTAGCTGGGACTATAGGCATATGCCAAATCTTTTTATTGTCAAGTAATATTCCATTATATGAATTATACATTTTGTTTATTGATTTATCAGTTTATAGGCATTTATATTGTTTCACCTGTTGGGACTATTGTAAATAGTATTACGAACATTCTTGTAGAAATTTTGTGATATTTTCTTCGTTTTTATTTTTAATTTAAAATCAACTTTAGCAGGGCCAGGGAGACAGCTCAGGGAGGTCCTGAATTCAATCCCTGGTACCACAAAAAAAATCAACTTTATTCATAAACGTTAAGCATGAACACTTTTTTTAGCTTAATAATTTAGTTTCCAGTCACAAGAGTTGAAAACTATAAAATCTGAAGAACGCACCAGATGTGGTGGAACATGGAGTAGGAGCAATGTGGGTGCAAGGCTAGGTGAAGCCCTGTTTCAAAAAGCCCCTCTTGGGGCTGGGGAGTTAGCTCCATGGCACAAGTGCCTGCCTGGCAAGTGCAAGATTGTGAGTTCAAACCCCAGTCCCAACAAAACAAAACAAAAAACCCTCTCCCTCCAAAGTGTGACTTAAACTAGAAAGATCCAGAATTAAGCTGCTGGGTATAACTGGAGCAAGTCTGTAATCCCTAAACAACAGTGATGTAGCAAGGCCTTGTCGCAGATAAATAAAAAAGGAAAGAAAGGGGCTAGAGAGTTACCTTAGAGTTAATCTTTGTCTCTACTTCCAACACCACAGGAAGTAAACTTTTTTTTTTCTTTTTCTTTTTTTGAGACAGGGTCTCCCTATGTAGTCCAGGCAAGCCTTGAACTTTCAGTGATCCCTCTGCCTCCATCTCCTGAGTGCTGAGATGACAGGTGTGTGCCGTCACATCTGCATCTGAATGTTAAGAGCTACATGAATTTCCTTTCCTTGGTAAAATAGTTAAGAAAGATGCAGGAGTAGGGTTGCATTTTACCAGTAACTTGTTACTGGTAAAGATTTTAAGGTATCCAAAAACGGCTATCAGCCAATACAGATTTTTGCCAATCTTGGGTTTTGTCGGTTGGTGATTTTACTATTGCTACAGTAGAAAAATAGGGAATCATCGAGACAAAAAAAAAAAAATAGTAAAAGCATACTTTATACATGGTGAAGCTTTATAACATACTTTATTTTTTGTTTGAGGTAGAGTCCCACTGTATAGTTCAGGCTGCCTTGAATTCACTATGTAGCCCAAACTAGCCTCTTACCAGCTATCTTCCTATCTCAGCCTCCCTCCCAAGTCCTGGGATTACAGGATGTACCACCATGACCAGTTTAATTTTTTATTTTTTTAAAATGTATTTACAAGCCGGGCGTGGTGGCTCACGCCTGTAATCTCAGCACTTGGGAGGCTGAGACAGGAGGATCAATGTGAGTTCGAGACCAGCCTGGGCTACAAAAGTGAGCTCAAGGCCAGCCTGAACTGTATAGTGAGACCCTGTCTCAAAAAGACCAAAAAAAAAAAATGTATTTACAGGGGCTGGGGAGATAGCTCCATGGCATAAGTGCCTGCCTGGCAAGTGCAAGGTCGTGAGTTTGAACCCCAGTCCCGCAAAAAATAAATAAAATAAAATAAAATGTATTTACATAGATTGGACTCATAGTGATCCTGTTTTCAGCCTCCCAAGTACTGGGATTATAGGTGTGCGTCTTCACGCCCATTCTCAATTGATATCTTAGTGTGCCCTGGGGGCAAGCCCCCAATTTATTTTATTTATTTTATTTATTTATTTTGCAGAACTGGAGATTGAACTCAGGCCCTTGCACTTGCCTTGCACTTGGCCTGGCACTTTTTTTAAGAATTTTTTATTTTATGTATATATTTTTCTCTTATCTCAGAACCTTTGTTTGTTTATTCATTCATGTTTATGGCTGGCTCAGCCCACCCCGAGGGCAGGGCTGGCACAGCATGTGGTGCCAGGGATCGAACCGTGGTCCCTGAAGCCTCCCAAGCTTTCCCAAGCAGGCGCTGTAGACCACTGAGCCATCCTGCTGGGCCCGTGGCACTTATTCTATTGAGATATCTCCTCAGCTGCCCCAGTTTAATTTTTGAGAAAAGATTGCCCAAGCTGTACTCAAACTTGTGATCTTCCTGCTTTATCCTTGTAGAGTGCTAGAATTACAGTATTTTATCATTCCGGGCCTTCTCCCCCTAGTCTTGAGTGTTTATTGAAGTGAAAACACTTAAGAGGCTCTCCATTAAAGGACAGTGTGTTCCTCCCCACACCAAAAAGAAGAAAAGAAAAAAACGGGACATTTTAGATGATCACAATGAGGTACAGGTGGTAGAGTTTACTTTGGCTAATAAGTAAAAGCCAGAGATACTGTTAACCATCCATTAGTGCACAGGACAGTCACTCACAACAGAAATTACCCAGCCTAAAATAGCAGTGGTGTCAAAATTGAGAGAAATTCTGATTTAGGAATGAAGCTGATTAGTTAAGCAGTGATAACTTGGTTGTTGATCAGCTCCAAACTTGAACTTTGCATTAAATAGTTCAGGAAACAAATCTGTTTGTTCATAACTTTGCTTGATAGTCAACTAAAAATCTGATTTGAAAAAATGCATAGTATACCTAGTCACAGAGATGACCTTTAAGGTCTGCTCTTGCTCTAACAAGTGTGGTGCTTGTGTTAGTGTGTTAAAACATTCATGGTGCTTTTTGTGTGTGGGGGGGTACCAGGGTTCGAACTCATGACCTTGCACTTGCACAGCAGGCATTTGTGCCTTGGAGCTATCTCCCCAGCCCCTCATGGTGCTTTTTTGTGTGTGTTTTATTTACATAAAATAGGGCAAGCTGGGCTCCAAAGAAAGTGATACCAGCAGTAAAGCTAAGAAGAAAACAGCTTTTTCATGATAGAGTTAAGGAAACACAAATTTGAGGTACATTGAGTTCAATAACAAAGGTGTCACTAAAATTTTATAGCAGCCTATTAGGACCTTAAATATTTCTCATTTAAGGATTTGTGTACAGTTTTTGTTGTTGTTGTTGTTGTTGTTTTTGTGGGACCAGGGTTCAAACTCACAACCTTGCACTTGCCAGACAGGCATTTGTGCCATGGAGCTATCTCCCTGGCCCCTATGTGTACAGTTTTGAAAAATAACTTGGTTTTTAAAATCTTGTGTTTGGGGCCCCAAAGGATGGATGACTCAGTGGTCTAAAACGCCTGCTTAGGAAAGCTTGGGTGGCTGCACGGACTGTGGTTCAATCCCCGGCACCACATGCTGCTCCAGCCCTGTCCTCAGGGCAGGCTGAGCCAGCCATAAAAATAAATAAATAAACAAAAGTTAAAATAAATAAATAAATAAAATCTTGTGTTTAAGTTGTATGGATGTATAAAAGGCGAAAGATTTATACGATCTGAAGAGAAACAAGAGTGTGTATGAATATATAAGGGGGTTGAGATACATAGGTTGTGTTAACCCTGTCTTCCCTCAGCTTTCCAATGCTGGGATCACAGACATGTCACAACACTCAGCTGGCATTTGGCATTAATAATTAGGAAAGTTTTGTGTGGTGATTGATTTGTTAATTTACATAAGATTTAGGGAGAATAAAGAAATTGATCAAGTCACTGATGTTGACCTATCTGGAGCTCTTTAACAACACTTAAAAAGCAGTAAATGTCAGGCTAGTATCCACTCCCAATGAGGTAGGCAGATCACTTGGTTTTTTGATCTTTTTGAGATAGTCTTACTATGCAGTTCAGGCTGGCCCTGTGAGGATAAGAGCTCTGACAAGCATCATACTAACCCCAGATACTTCAAGGGATGTAAAATAACTATGGCTATGTACTGAGTATTCAACTTCTGGTTCACATTAGCTAAATTTCTCCTAGATCTTTGCCATGAGCTGGAGAAGAACAGGGGTATAGGACTGAACCTATTGAGTAACTGCTTTTAAAGCTTTAGAGTAGATTCATAGAATAGCTGTGATCTGGTCACTTGTGACGTATACAATACTCTTGGTAGCTAGATTAGTGTTAAAGCACTTGAGGGAAATAAGAAATTTCACATTAATGAACATCTTTTTTTCATATTATTGCAGCCAAGTTCATCAGATTTGCACCTTGAGACCATAATACTTCAGGTTCTTGTTATGTTCAGAAGGCTGTAACATTCGTAGCAAACAGGTCACCTTTAATTTCCTGACAGTTGAATTTTAAAAGCAAGACATATACCAAGTGAGAGAACAACCTTCAGTTAAGCAAGTGGTGCTTCAAGTTACAGGTACTTAGCTCTCTTGGGTTGAAAATTAGATGAGAATTGGAACATGAAAAAGGAAATCATGGTTAACAAAAGTCATGAAACTGATCTTTGTTATAGCAGCTGCTTTTTCTTCATCATACAGTATTTGCTATTGGGCTAGTGTTAGAACTTACTGAATCCCTTTTGTTCTTAATTAGTTGTTGAGTTGGCCACCTTAGGAGTTTCGTGGCTAGAGTCATTGTCAGTTCACTAAATCAAAGCATATGGAGATTAAACATTTCATAACAATGGAGAACATTTAAACACATTGGTTGTTGGCTTTTTTGTGTATTTTCCTTTTAGTGTATGTCAATATGAGGTGTTATGGTACAGGAGATAATTTTTTTATATAACAGAGAGATTTAGCGTATATCAATCAACTTTTCAAACATTTTCAAGTAACACTTTAGTACAACACAGCATTTTGCAGGGGATGGTAGCCTTCCAAAAACCTAATATGCTGCTTAGAAGCTGGGATCCCTATGGTATAATAGAAACAGCTTTTCACTTCAATCATAGTTTTTGCTTGCTTGCCAAGACTACAAGACCCTACGTTCAATCCCTAATACTACCAAAAACAAAAACAAAAAAACAAACAAAAATACACATAAGAGCTAGGAGTATGGCTCAGTGCTGCCTAAGTTTATTTTTTTTATTTTTTTTCATGTCCGTTTCCGTCCTTTTGGTGGGGGGGGGGGGTTCTCACTACTGAGTCATAGTGATCCTCCTGTTTGTATCTCCCAAGGGCTGGGATTACAGACGTGCGCCACCACGCCCAGCCGGCTCAGCGCACTCTAGAGCAGGGCCGGCGCAGCACGAGGGGCCAGGAACCGAACCCTGGCCCCTGCGCTTCCTCTAAGCAAGCGCTAAATCCACTGAGCTATGCCACCCGCCCTCTAAGTTTAGACCTCATGCTATCCTAGGAAAAGTGCCATATAAAATGTTAGTATGTAGGGCTGGCCAACGCTGAAAGTGACCACACCCACACCTGTAATCCCAGCATTTAGGAGCCTAAAAACATAAGAGTACAAGTTGGATCTACGAGTGAGACCCTATAGACCCTGTACTGAATACATTTAAAAAGAAAAATCATTTTGAGAAAATGCTATGATGTAGGGTAAGAAGTTATTTTATATCTAAGCAGCAGTGAATTTAATAACCTCTTGTCTTTTTTGTTTTGTTTTGTTTTGTTTTAGTTTGGGTATTGTTTTACTGAGATAGTCTCCCTACATAGTTCATCCTAGCTTGAATGCACTCTTAGTCCATGGTGGCCTTGAACTTACAGTGATCCTCCTGCCTCAGCCTCCAGAGTGCTAAGGTTACAGGGAATATACCACCATGTCTAGCCACTTGTCTTAAGTAGAAGTATTTGGTAAATTTAAATTTTCAAATGTGGCTAACCGTGTACTTCAAGAGTAGAACACTTGCCTGGCATAAGCCTGGATTCGATCACTGAATTTCAAATGGTAAATCAGTGACTATAGCATAAATTAAAAGATTTCCTCTAACTCAGCTATACTCCCAGGGAGAAATACCAAGCATCCTTCCCTTTTCCAAACTTAAAAGTGTATTGAGGGGCTGGCAGGATGGCTCAGTGGTCTAAAGCGCCCACGTAGGCAAACTTAGGCAACTAACTGCAGGGACCCACGGTTCTATCCCTGGCACCACATGCTGTGCCAGCATCACCCCAAGGGCAGACTGGAGAAAAAGTATATTGATATATGATTTGTATCCTGCAATTTTTAGTTACTTGCCATTAGATTCCTTTTCTCTGGACCATTCATTATGTTGATGCTTCCCTACATGTACCTGCATGCTATTTCTTTATATAAATGTTCCATAATTTAGTCCTTCAATGAGCTTTTATGTTGATTTCTTTATGTATTTTACATACTACATTATATACTTACATGAATGCTTTGATATCATAATCTGTTTTCTTCTTAGCAAAAAAGAAGAATAAGAAGGGGAAGACCATCTCCCTAACAGACTTCCTCGCTGAGGATGGAGGGACTGGTGGAGGAACCACCTATGTCTCCAAACCAGTCAGCTGGGCTGATGAAACAGATGACCTGGAAGGAGATGGTAAGTTTTCTTTTACTGTCATGCTTGGAATTTTATTATTTCCTAGATAGAACCTATTTCATGATTCACATCACTGTAACGTGAAAGAATCTTTATATAAAAGTCTTGGGCTTCAGGGTTTCAGCTCAAGATACAGCTGTCAGACTTTGAAATGGGAGCAGAAATGAATAGTCAAGAGAGGCTTTTTTTTTTTTTTTTTTTTTTTTTTGAGACAGGATCTCGCTTTGTAGCACAGGCAAGCCTGCATAGGCCTCCCAAGTGCTAGGATTGTTGGCTTGCATCATCACATCAGCTCCAGCTCTTCTTTGTTTTTGTTTTTATATTGTCTTTTATAGACAGGGTTTTAGTATGCGGTTCAGACTGGACTTGAGCTCACTTTTGTAGCCCAGGCTGGTCTCGAACTTGCACTGCTAGAAGGCTGCCTCAGCCTTCTAGCTCTCTCTTTTTCTTTTTCTTTTTTGAGACAGGGTCTCACTGTACAGTTCAGGCTGGCTTGGAGCTCACTTTTGTAGCTCAGGCTGGTCTCAAACTTGCAACGATCCTCCTGCCTCAGCCTCCCAAGTGCTGGGATTACAGGCATGAGCCACCACGCCCAGCTCCTTCTAGCTCTTAAAGACCAGATTCTCATTGAATTTATTTTTGCAGTACCAGGGATAGAACTGAGAACCTTACGCTTACTAGGCATGCGCTTATGCTGCTGAGCTATATCCCTGGCCCTTCTCATTGAATTTCTGGCACTGGACTCAGACTTGTGATCCTCTTATCTTTGCTTCCTATGCTGCTGCAATTACAGCTTTGTGCTTCATTTTACCTTTCCTGCTGCAGTATTTTTAATATCTGGCAATTAGCATGCTTTTATTCTAGAATGGTAGTAAGGGGGATTTTTCTTATTTGTTTTTATTGATTCTTCTAGTTTCAACCACCTGGCACAGTAATGACGATGATGTGTATAGGGCACCTCCAATTGACCGTTCCATCCTTCCCACTGCTCCACGGGCTGCTCGGGAACCCAATATTGACCGGAGCCGTCTTCCCAAATCACCACCCTACACTGCTTTTCTAGGGAACCTACCCTATGAAGTGACGGAAGAGTCTATTAAGGAATTCTTTAGAGGATTAAATGTAAGTGGCATCATTTTAGACCATTAACTAGATGGGATTAGTGATTAAAATAAATTGTGGAATAAATGTTCTAATTAGATGAAATAAAATTAGAAATGAAACATATACATGGAAACAAAGCTAGAATTAGCAGGAATACACTGAATTCAGGGTCCATTTGTTTTGGAGAGTTAAATACAAACAGATGAAAATTCAAAGTTGTAACAGGATGAAAGTCCCTTCCTCCAGTAGTTTTCTTCCAGGAGCCATCCAGATGCTCAAGTATTCTTCAGAGAAATTGGTTGTATATATATATTGGTCCTTGTGTGCTTCCCAAAAGGTTTCAACTCTTTATCTTTATTCCTTCAGATCAGTGCAGTGCGTTTGCCACGTGAACCCAGCAATCCAGACAGGTTGAAAGGTTTTGGTTATGCAGAGTTTGAAGACCTGGATTCCCTGCTCAGTGCCCTGAGTCTCAATGAAGAGGTAAAGGGGCCTGGGGAGACTCGCATAATCTGTTTGTTTGGGTGTGTGTGTGTGTGACCAGGGTTTGAACTCATGACTTTGCACTTGCCAGGTAGGCACTTGTGCCATGAACTATCTCCCCAGACCCTAAAATCTGTATTTAATCAAACTGATTTTCTCCCCTGTACTGGGAATTAAACCTAGGGCCTTTGCACTGGGCTATATATCCCTAACCCTTTTTTCCTTTTGAGGTGAATTCTTGCCATGTTGCTCAGGCTAAGCGTGAACTTGGTGACACTTCTGTCTTAGTCTTCCAGAGTGGTGAGATTCCAAGGGTTCTGTGTCACAGTTAGCTTCAAACTGAGATAGATATTATTGGATCAAAGATTCCCATAGCCATAAGAAGACCCTGGATTGTTTAATATTCAACATCTCTATTTTCATTTATTTTTTATTTTATTTTTTTACATATAGTGCAGAATTTCAAAACCAGAAAAATTTAACAGTGGTTATATTACATATTTTCATCATCGGATCAGTTTAGAGTAATATCAGCTTAGATAAATTTTGGAAGAAACCAAACTCATTAATTTACCGCCTTGCTTCAGCTTTTATGCCTTTGATTTTTAAAAATTGATTCTATAAAGGCAGCAGAAAGAAAAATTGATTGGTTGCATATTACTGAAAACCCATCTTCGTGGGAAGCCACGACAGAGTATTGTAACATGTGGAGATTTTTCTTTTTAATGATTTAAGATGGACTGGCTTGATTAGCTTAGCAAACTAAAATGCCTACTTAGGCAGAGCAGAGAGGCCAGGGTTTGATCTGTGCTGGTCCCACCCCCAGGGTGTGCTAAGATGGCGATTGAGAGTTGGCATTGTGTTGCGTGCCTGTAATCCCAGAGCTTGGAGGCTAAAAACAGAATCACTACAAGTCTGACCTACATAGTGAGATGCTGTAGACCTTGCACTAAATGAAAATAAGAGCCAGGCGTGATGGCACATGGCTGTAATCTCAACACCCAGGAACCTGAAGCAGGAGAATTGCCATGAGTGTGAGGCCAGCCTGGGCTACCTAAGTTTGAGTTCAAGGCTTGCCTGAACTACATGGTGAGACCATCTCAAAAAACTAAAGATAATAACAATTAAATTTTTAAAAGGCTGTCTGTCTTAGCTGCTCTTCTGTTGTTGCTGGGGCAAATACCTGACACTCAACAAAATGAGGAATGGAAAGGTTTATTTAGCTCGCAGCTACTGGAGGTTTCAGTCCATATCTGGCTCCAAGGCAGAGGGGCAAGTGGCAGAAAACAACCTTTCATGGTGGTGGGCAAAGAGCAAAGGGAGAGCTAGCCACAGCTCAAGCAGCTAACTTCTCTTACATTGAAATGTAAATCGCCTGCCCCAGGGGAAGTGTAACACCCACACCCACAATCTATTACAAATTCCAGAAGCTGCCAAATGACTGCACGAGGCTTTGGAGGGACACCTATACACAAACCATAACACTGTCATTTGTAATGTATCTTCCCTAGTATTGTTTTATAGGAGAAATAACTATAAACATTTCAGTCCTGGTTTGTGGTTTATAGTTCTAGGGATTGAAACCTTGTCTTCATGCACCCTAGGTAAGCCATCAACCACTGAACTCATGCCCTTTTTAACTTTAACAGTCTTGCCAAGTTGCCTGAGCCAGGTTTGAACTTAGAACCCTTCTGCCTCAGCCTCTGCAAGGATCAAGGGTTTCAGGCTTGCAAACTACACCTGGCTCATTATTCTTGGCTTTTACACTGCCCGTAAATTTTTTCCTATCCAGGCTCAGTGGTGTAAAGCGCCTGCTTAGGAAAGCTTAGGCGGCTGTAAGGACCGCAGTTCAATAATCGGCACCACATGCTGCACCAGCAGGACAGCCTGTGCCGACCATAAAAATAAACAAAAGTTCTGAAACAAACATACATACATACATACATACATACATACATACATACATACATACATAAATGTTTTCCTATCCAGAGATTTCGAGGAACCAGGCAGATAGCTCAGTGCCACAAGCACCTGTCTGACAAGCACAAGGTCCCAAGTTCAATTCCCAGTACCAGAAAAGAAAGAAATTTTTTTTTAAATTATGAGGAGTTTATGGGAAGAAAAGGGGTTTTTATTGTTCTCTTTTAGCTCCAGAAAGAAACCTCTCATTCTCTTAGAAAGGCACTTTCAGGGGCTGGGGAGATAGCTCCGAGGCACAAGTGCCTGCTGGGCAAGTGCAAGGTCGTGAGTTCGAACCCTGGTCCCACCAAAAAAAAAAGAAAGGCACTTTCAGCCAGGCGTGGTGGCACACGCCTGTAATCCCAGTACTTGAAAGGCTGAAACAAGAGGATCAGTGCGAGTTCAAGACCAGCCTGGGCTACAAAAGTGAGCTCAAGGCCAGCCTGAACTGCATGACAAGCCCTTGTCTCAAGAAGACAAAAAAAGAAAAAGGCACTTTCCTGTACCATAATTCTGTATCAAATTTTCAATTTGATGTGATTGAGAAAGTAAAACCATTTAGAAATTCTTGATGATTTTGTAGTTGAGTGCTGTTACCATTTGAACAGGAATAAAAATTCCTGTGTTGTACATGTCAAACGGCTATTCCTGAGTTTTCATTGTTGTAGCATTTTTTACAACTTTGGGGGAATTGTTCTGTTTTTTGGTTGTTGTATGCATGTGTGTTTGGGACAAGGGCTCCAGAGTCATTACATAGACTCATAGTTATTCACCTGTGTTCCACCTCCCAGGAGCTGGGATTACAGTGCACGACACCACACCCAGTCTCAACACGCCAGAGATTGAACCTCAGCCACTGCACTCTGCCTAAGCAAGCACTTTAGTCCACTGAGTTATCTGGCTGGCCCTCAACAGTAGACTCTTACCTACTATGAAATGAAAAAAGACCAGCAGAATTAATTGGGTTCAGTATATAAATGTTTGATGATTATTATAGTGCCAAAGTACTTTTTATAATACCATTGGCTACTCAGTTTTGTGACACATAGTTTAGCATAAAGCTAGTTGGTCTCATACTCATTCAAGGTAAAAAAAAAAAAAATTTAATTCTAAGAGACCGTTTGTTTGCTTGTTTGTTTGTTTGTTTGTTTGTTTGTTTGAGACAGGATCTCACTATGCAGTTCAGACTGGCCTTGAGCTCACTTTTGTAGCCCAGGCTGGTCTTGAACTTGCACCAATCCTCCTGCCTCAGCCTCCCAAGTGCTGGGACTACACAGGCATGTACCACCACACCCGACCCAAAACTGTGTTAGTTTTCAAGTGTTTATATTATATTTTTATTTTTGTATGATAATTAAATCCACACTAAAATTGTTGTTTTCAAAGAAAAGAAATTTATTGTTAACATTTTGGGCACAAATGATTTCATCCTCTGATCAAGGACACCAATTTTGTGCCTTTTTTTGTGGGACCAAGGTTTGAACTCATGACCTTGCACTTGCCAGGCAGGCACTTGTGCCATGGAGCTAGCTCCCTAGGCCGTCTATGCCGTTTTGTTTATAAAAATTTCAAACACATTCCAGTTTTTACATCAAAGTTGTTGATCAGGTGTACCAGCTACGGGAAGTAGTATAAGGCTACCACGTTGCCAGGATACTGTTTTGGGATGAAAATTCCAGCAAACTGATTTGGGAGATGAAAGGCGTGCAGTAGTCTCATACTAGTGATATTGATACTTACTTTTTCAAAAAAGAAAAACTTTTTCTCCATAGCCCCAGGCAAACAAGGTTCCATCCTTATTAAAGGAATAAAATTTGCAGTTTTTCCCAGATTCCCTTGGAAACAGTGCTTTCTGTAAATGTGGTAGCCTGTTCACTATGTGCAATCCTTCTGATACCTGGGCTGTTAGAAGCAGCATGGAGGGCACCATCTTATCCTGGGGGAAAAACTAAGTGTTTATACAGGATTCTTTAGCCAACAAATTAGAAGTGCTGTAGTATCTTACTTTTACCTGCCTTCCTGCGGTGCTTTGCTACTACCACGGTTGCTCATGGGATTTGTGCATAATGGGAAAGAAAGTTGATTAATACAGTCCTATGTTCTCTCAGTCTCTAGGTAATAGGAGAATTCGAGTGGATGTTGCTGATCAAGCTCAGGATAAAGGTGAGAAAACTGGAAAAAATATCCTGTTTGGTTCCTAGAATGACAAAGCAGAAGTGTCCTTGCCCAGAAAATTTTAATAGAGATAAGTGGTAAAGTCTAGAGTAACTTTTCAACCAGTTTTGCTCCCACGTGACTTTAGCAGTTTGTGGATATTTGATGAGTGCTACTCAAGTCCTATTAGATGATAGAATCCATAGATTATTCCTTGAGATGAAATGTCCTAACTGATCTAAATGGATATTACATCTGTAACAACTGTCTTAGCTCCCTGGCATGTATTGGGGAGAATAGGAACCTCATTCATGTATTTCAGCAGCTCCTTGGGCTACATGGATAAGTGCTAAACCAATAGAAACTAATATAAAGAAAAGCATAATCCATTTCACATTAGAAATACACTTGAGGGCCTGGCGGGATGGCTCGGTGGTCTAGGGCGCCTGCTTGGGGGGGCTTGGGCGGCTTCAGGGACCACGGTTCGATCCCCGGCACCGTATGCTGCGCCGGCCCTGCCCTCAGGGCAGGCTGAGCTGGCCATAGAAATAAATAAATAGACAAAAGTTCTGAAGCAAGAAAATAAATAAATAAATGATTTTAAAAAAAGAAAGAAATACACTTGAGGGCACAGGCACCTTCATGATAGCAGTATGATATAGAAAAGAAATTAATTTGAGGTTTGATTCTGTGCGTGAGTATGGGAGAGACAGGAAGAGAGACATATAGGCAGTGGACAAAGCCTTTTTCAGCTTGACAACATGTGTGTGTGTTTTTACTTTACAGACAGAGATGATCGTTCTTTTGGGCGAGATAGAAATCGAGATTCTGATAAAACAGACACAGACTGGAGGGCCCGTCCTGCCACAGACAGCTTTGATGACTATCCTCCTAGAAGAGGTGATGATAGCTTTGGAGACAGTAAGTTAATTTTTACGAAGACAGTTTCTTCTGTAGCATATTTGGTAATAAGACAAAAGTATTATTGTGAAAGATTATAGTATTGGATAGAAAGTAGAGTACAGTAAATATAGATAAAATGTTTCCTGAATAGCCTGGGCTGGCCCTGAACGTCTCAGCTCAGCCTCAGCCCCTTGTAGCTGAAACTACAGTCATATGCCAGCACAGCCAACTTAAACATTTTTTTAACATTCAAAAGAATTGATGGGTACCAGAAAAGATTTTTATAAAATTCATTACTTTTTAAAAAGGTCCTTTGCAAATAAAAAATAAAACATTTTTAAGTTGTGCTATGTACCAGACACTCTTTTGAGACTGAAAACAGTGCCCAGAAAAGTCTCTCTTCACAGTATATTGATTATTTTTCAAGGAAAATTTACTTGAGAAAATAAAAGGGGATTGAGAAGATCATGGGGATACAGTGGGGATGAACTATATGTTTTATATCACGTAGATCTGGCAAGTATGTAAAGCACAGGGTAACATTATGCATTCTTACTAAAATGCATGTAAGAAGACAGCACTATTTGTAATGATTTGAAAATTAATGAAGCTTTTTAAATAATAAAATATAGTTGCATATTTTGTCAAGGATAAAATTCAAAACCTATTATGGGAGAAATATAAATATGTGTGAAACTTTTAAAATGATGTTGTATAAATGCATAGGTTGTAAAAATACAAAGTAAAATGCCCATGGTTGGTCATGGTTGTAGACGAGTATAAGGGATCCCATTATATGTATAATGTGAGATACTTTGTTCCTGTTAGTCAGTCTTTAATAAAATACAGAAGAGCCAGGCATAGTGATGTATGCCTATGATCTCAGCATTCAGGAGGCTAGACAGAAGGATCACCGTGAGTTCAAGGCCAGCCTGAACTATAAAAAAACTTTTTTGAAAGTGCAGGATAGGGTGCAGAAGGAGTGGTGGGACAGGTCAATAGAAAGACTAAATCTGGAACTGGGGCGATAGCTCCATGGCACAAGTGCCTGCATGGCAAGTGCAGAGTCGTGAGTTTGAAACCTGGTCCCGCAAAAAAATAAAAAAAAGAAAGACTAAATCTACAAACTTGTGTATGATTTTATGATCAAGTCTTTGTGATTCAACAAAGCTTTGGAGAGAAATATACTTCAGCATTTATGCAAGCAATTCTGTTGTTAACAGGAAGAAATGGCTCTTGAAAGAAAAAGCAATCAGACCAAGGGTCCTGTTTTGAGTCAAGGGACATGACTATTTTCTCATCTGACATCTTGAATTTAGAGCAAGCAGGATGGATAACAAGAAAGTGAGTGTGCTGTTGTTATCCAAAGCTGGCTCAGGTCTGCTTTTAGTTAATGAGAGTTACCCCAGACTATCCTAGAGATTAGAACTCCTACTTGCAAACATTAGGCAGAAAAAGAAGACAAATGGGAGGATGGGAAATAATGCTAAATATTTTTGTAAAATCTCAACAGACTGCTAATGTACTTAACTATGGGTCTGTGTTTTTCTCAGAAGGGAGATTAATTCTATAATTTTATTTTATCTAAATCAGGTATTGAGGGGCTGGGGAGATAGCTCCGAGGCACAAGTGCCTGCTGGGCAAGTGCAAGGTCGTGAGTTCGAACC
>PVJA010044663.1:0-16050 GCA_004027025.1 Myocastor coypus | reverse complement strand
GGTCTAGCCTCGGCCCCAGGGCAGCAGTACTGAAGCTGTGGGTCCAGGGTCCCACAAGGCCCCAGGGCTGCTTGTTATCACTGAAAGCTTTAAAAGGTTTACCATCTGTACTCTAGGGACTACAGAGTCTTCTGCTCTTCCTCAAGTTGCATAAGGCTTTATATCCCACAGGAAGAAGAATCTGGTTAGGACTGTTCCTCCTTCCCACACCTTCACACAAGGGAGGTGTTCTTGGGTCCCAAGCCCTGCCTCAGGATCCCTTGTGAACAGGCAGTGGGGTCTGTGGAGGTGACCAGATGCAAACTGATACTGTGCTTGTGACTTCACCTGTCAAATATTTTAGCCAACAATTTACCAGGGTTTTTGGTAACCTTGTCTTCTCCACCCTGAGTCCTGTCCTATGTAAGCCTGTCTGCAAAATGTTCTTTTTTTTTTTTTTTTTTGTGGTGGGACCAGGGTTTGAACTCACAACCTTGCACTTGCCCAGCAGGCACTTGTGCCTCGGAGCTATCTCCCCAGCCCCCTGCAAAATGTTCTTTTTGCATAGGTATAAGCTATTTTGTTATCCTTTGTCTTTAGTACAACAGGAAAAAAAAAAAGTTATGACTTTAGAAATTATTCAGATTTTACTGCTTAGCATAAGCATGTAGTTCTTTCTAGTCTCCTGTACCTTAGGTTAACTTTTCAGTCCCTTCGGGTGCCACTTTTTGCACTTATTTTTTTGGTTAAGTGACAATCACTCTTATCTTTATTTCTCTGCATGCAATGTTTTAATATCTGCTTTTATAGTTTTTCTAATTTTTATTTTATAAACTTTACATTCATTCTCCGAAAATTGACTATGGTCTGCTTTGGTGTAGTTTTGCATGGGTTTATATTTATTTGCATTTATTGACTTGCTTAGATCTGTGGACTTATATTATTCATCAAATCTGGGATTTTTGTTATTATTTTTCTGAATATTTTTTTCCTGCATCCTCTTCTTGCCTCTTTCCTCCAGGTACTGTACATAAATATGAAAGACTGAATGATATTGTACTGCACACTAGTGAGGTCTTGTTAAACTTTTTTTCTTTTTTGATCTATTTTAAAATGTTTCTGTTACTTGTCAAGTTCTTTCTTTGCATGACTACACTTTTTCTTCTATATGGTGTAGTAAGTTCTTTGTCTTATTCATTATTTCTGCTTTTTAAAATTTACATAGTCATTCCATTTGTTTATTTTTGCAACTTTTATTTTTATCATTATTATATTCATGATTTGTAGAAATATTGACCAATTTATGAGAGACATCTATCTACTTTTGGATCTTGCTTCACTATATATATATATATATATATATATATATGGTATATATATATATATATATATGGTATATACATATGGTATATATATATTTAGTATATATATTTGGTATATATATTTGATATATATATATTTTGTATATATATATTTGGTATATATATATTTGGTATATATATTTGGTGTATATATTTGGAATATATATATATATATATATATATATATATATATATATATATATATTTGGTACAGGGTCTATAGGGTCTCATTATGTAGATCAAACTCATAGTGATCCTCCCGTTTTCAGCCTCCCAAGAACTGGACTTCTGTGTGTCCGGGGCAGGGCTGGCACAGCACACCGGGGCTTGAACCCCAGTGACTGTGCTACAGTCTTCTTTCATTTCTTTGTTTCTATGGACTGATTTTCATTTTTGTTATGGGTCACATTATTCTGCTTTTTAACAGGTTAGGCATGTATTATCTAGATTTCCAGGTCATAATTATAAGACAAAAATTGACAGTAGGAACAATGCTCCCAGCAGAAACACTATCAGAAGCTAAAATTGATGGTCGCAGACCCCCCAAAATTAAATAGATAAATGTAAGCCCCACTAGGTGTGAAGATGTAAGAAGCATCATTATTTGGGACTATTTCTTTCTATTATATCAAAATTATACCATTTTCTAACATGACAGTCTTTACAGATGAAAATAATGACTTGAATAGGCTGTGAATATCTACAGTATATTTAACACTTCCTTAGAAGGTAAGGACATACAAACTACCACAGTGATCTCTTTTGTTTCTGTATTCTAGGAACTTGCTTCCCAGTTCACTGCTGGCTCAGACCCTTAACAAGACTGTCTGCTGTGTGGGAAGTCCTTCTATTCCTTTATTTCACTTGCTACATTTTATCTTTCAGCTGTTAACTTAATAAAACTTGTCCATGAATTTTTTTAAGTTCTTTTTGCATACACTCTCACTGGGCTATACACCTTCTCTTTGTGATGCTTAGTCATATTAAAGCGACTTTTTATGTTTCTTGTTTGGTGTTTATCAATTCCTCTAGACTTTGAGCTCCCTGAATACACTGTGATTAACAATTATACACTGCTTTGGTACCTAGTACATTATAGGTATGTACCTAGTACATTATAGCAGTAAATAAGTTTGTGAGTAAATAAGATCCCAATTAATAAAAAGTTCAATGTATTACTATATATATATATATATATATATATATATAACCTTGGCCTTAATAAAAATGTGTACATGTACAATTTCTGCTTAGTGTATGGTTACCGTTTGTGATAAATATGTGAGTGAATGATGCTAAACAACAATGAACTGCTCTTTGGTTCTTTTTCCTTAGACCCAGTGTTTCTTACTATCTGAGACTTGGTGGTAACCAAACATTTCCACATTTTAATTACAAATTTAAACAGGTAAGTTCCCTTAAATATTGGAAGGCTCAGAATCTCGTCAAATGCAATATGTTGTAAGTCTAAGAATATGTAACGTTCTGCATGTGCCTGATTAGCCCTGCAAACTCCTGTGTGGCTTCCATTTTAATCTCTGGTACCATAAACACTCTTCACACATACACTGTCCTGTTCTTCTCACAAAGGGGTTCCCCGGATGGAAGCTGACCTTTTCTTCAACAAATGTACACATTTGCGGTAGTGAGGGACATGAATGTTTTAGCTGGGAGGGAAAATTAATGTTACATTTTAATGTAATGGAAAATTTGGAACGCTAAGCTATTTGCTCATCAATCAAAACATTGGAAAAATTTTTTTAAAAAAGAGAAGCTTCAGGTTAACAGTGTTTGCACTTGGGGCTCCTTAGTGGTTCTACAAGTCATTCTTTCTTGTGTTTCTCACTAATGCACAGCTGGGAATCACACCAGGTGTTGCTTACACAGATTTCCACTCACAGCAGCTTTATCTGAGGAGCCATCACCTTCACGCCACACAAATGCAACCCTGGTCACTGGTGTCATTAAGTTAGCTCAGTCTCTACTATTGTGCATGGAGCAAAACGAGCGGCTGGTTTCAAATAATAAGCACTAAAACCCTCAAATTCTTTCACCTATTATTAATGGAAATTCAAGCTATTTAAATTGACTTCTTTCTAAAAATTGTCTTGCCATATTGAAGAATTAGATGAGTTTCACACTCACATTCACTATTTTGTTCAGCAGTGTAAGTTGTATGACAATGTCCTAAGTAAAAAAAGTTTGAACGTGTAACCATTTAAAGTTCACATACGATACTAATTTGTCTTCTGTCACTTCACGGGGAAGGAGGTTGTTTCAGATCAGTCTGATTTCTCCTATCAAATTTTCCTCTTTTCCACAGCTAAAGCAGAGTTGCCTTGGTGGGAAATCCCCTGACACATTCCTTCTTTTAGTTTAATGTAAGACCTGGCTCTGAAATCTCTCTGTGTTGTAGACTTCCTTTTCAAATCATGGCAGGTCTGGCAACCAAGAACATGAAACTGTACCAGACTACACCGTAGCCACCACAAGCGCTAGAACAGTGCGATTCAGTGGGGTGCCTGCCACATATTGGTGACACCCACAGACTGAAGAGTTTTGGTGAGATATCAAGAAAGTGCTAGGCTAGAGTGATTTGGAAAGGTGGAGCAAAAGTGATAAAACTATCCTGAGGAAGGGACAATCTAGGGAAAAGTTAGAGAAAGAACAAAAGAGGTTCAAGACAGTAATGTTAAGATTGAATACAGTCCTGGAAGAACCTCAGTGGGGAACAGCATGTTTCACCTTTTCCTTCTAAGTTAGATCAGGAGATTGCTACATACATTAATTAATGTGATAGCACTGTGTCCCATGCACTTCCTGATATAAAGACCATTTTCTTTTTTTTTTTTTTTTAACCCTTTCCTTCTTCACACTTTATTTTCTACACATTATTTTTTAACTTTTACTCAAGACATTGCTTTTAAAACAGTAGCCAAAAAGATGATGCTAACATTCTAAGTATAATTTCAAACTTTTAAGACCTTTCTCAAGACCACTGATTACAAAACTACCGATACTCCACTGGCCCCATCCTGATGGCCCCGAGGAGCAAGCACGCTTGACACACAGTGAAATGGGGCCTTAAGCCCCTCCTAGCCAGCAGGGGTGTGTGTTTTTCTGAGTCTCTTTTCAAGAGCACAAAACATTTTCACACAAAGGCTGCATGCAGCACATACTGGGAATAGCCACTGGTCACTAAAAACTCAATGCTCAATGCAGCAAAAAAAAAAAAAAAAAAAAAAAAAAAAAAAAAAAAAAAAAAAGCCAAGCACAAAATTTGTTCATATGACTTTCAAAAAGGAAATAGGTAAGGATTTCCCCCACTGCAGGCTTGTTGGGGTACTGATGTACACGGCTACCCTGGCAGGTGAGACTGGCCTAAGAAGCTCTCCCTACTGTGTTTGGTTCACTCTTCACCATTAGGACAAAAGATGACCCCACATTTCATCTCTGCTTTCCTGTGGTCAGGGGTTCCTATTCAGAGAGACTCAAGTCCTTGTTCCTCTGTAAAATAGCGGGAGCTGTACCGCCTGCCTTTCTTAGGTTACTGAAGCCCTACCTGAGTGCTCCACATCACTCTGTCCCTCTGTCAGCCTTAAGAAAATGGCAGGAAGAATGAGGAAACACTCCTTCTTCCTTCCCAAGATAAGAAGCATAGCTATTTGTATCTAGAATATTAAGTTATGGGGGAGGAGATCTTTGAAACAAATATTTCTTTTGACCAGCTACAACCACCCAGGATATGAGCTCTAGAGTTAGTCACAAACAACCATCACCAACTATGACCTTGTTTAAATAATCACTTTTCCTTCTCATTCTTTTAAACGGTCCAAAACCCCTAATATCTATGATCCAGCTGGTTTTTGAAATGAACTGGAAGAAAGAAATAGAAATAACTTACATAAATATGTTTTAAAGTATTATGAAATCACACCCCACTCATATTCCTAGACTGAAATAATTTCCTGATCACTAAGCTTTCCAGACAAACATTAATCCTTTTCAGTGCTCTGGAGGGTACAGTACTTATGATGTGGGACTTGAGATAGAAGGGCCATAATAATTTCAAAAAACCAAAATCCAGTGAGTGTCTTACATTCTGATATCTGGATCAGTGTGCCATCTACGATACATGAAGGGCATAAGCCATGTGCCAGTGTGCCTGACTGCTCCTTTCAGAAACTCCTTGAGCTGCTTCTGTGCTTCCTCTCAGACTCTGCACAATATAGACATACTCAAGCAAACTGAAATACGGGTGATTTTGAGTTCACATCAGGGATTTGCTAGAGAAGGAAATGACAGCAGGTCCCAGCTCAGATCATATGTGACCTTCCCAGAATTATACAACTGAAGATCTTTTAAAAAATTTTACATGTGTAACTCTAGTTTGTGTTTCATTTTTAATGATATTAATATAAGAGAGACTAATTTCCTTTTACCTGATTTGATAAGCTGTAACACAGGGTCAGGTTATGGAAGCCAACATCTCAGATAAAAACTGGAACACAGAGAACTCTGCTTTTTGGATTCTTAGCAGACAGGTACAGGTGCACATTGTTGGGCAATGTGCTTATCTTAAAAGTCCAACTTGGAGAACTAATATGAGTATCCAAAATCTATACATGCACCTGATAAATCTGTGTCCGGAACAAAAAGGCAAAGAAGAGAAGAAAGTGAAAATGTCCTCACAAGTTTCATGTGTGTCCAACTTCTTGGGCATTGTATGATTTTTCATGTAGAATTCTGTAAGACTTGTTTTCACTGATAATTAATTTAAAACAAAGGCATAGGACTATATAGCTTGTCAGGAATACTCTATTGAAGTCTCAAGGATTAGAATTTCTTTTTAAAGTCCTAAGGGAAGAGAGATGCCCTAAGGAGCCTGGTTTGCAGTGCTATTTAGGAGACTGCTCTGAAGATTTCCCATGTATGTTGGTAGGAGGATGCAACTTTTGGGAATCAACTACACTAAAGGGACTCCTTGCTGCGGCCTTCGGTATTTTCATCCAATTCTGCAATATACTTAGGTTCTGTTAAATACAACGAAATGTAGTTTATTCTGGATAGCTCTGGAATCCGTTCCATGCCATTGTAAGTCTTGAAGCATGTAAAAATTGATCAGTAGTGATGGATCTTTTTCGGTACTTTCCAGATGTATTTCTTTTTAATTTTTTTGTACTGCCATATGTTTGTGACACATAATAAATACATACATCATGGGGAAGTGGTACATACACACTGCATATTAAACTTTGATCTTTATAAATTGTCTCCTCTCTGTCCTACTCCAATTTCCTCATGTACAAAGGCTATGTACAAATCAGTTATTTAGCACCTTAATTTCTTTGTTTTTAAAACTGTAGATGTGTCATTAACTATAATTATGTTTCATCATAAAAAGAAAGCAAATTCTGTGTACTACATATCATTAAGGTTTTAAATTACACTTAATGCCCTTCTGTGTATTTTCTGTATTTACTTTTTCTTTTCATGAAGAAATTTTGAAGCAGGTCTTTCAGCTCTTTAAAGTGTTGCCATTGCACTTATCTTGTAATTTGCTTTGCTATTATATTCTACATGTTAGGTTTTGTGTTTTACACAACCAATATACATTTTGTTGTTACTTTTTGTTGTTCATGATTTATGTTACAAATATCTTCCATTATCTCCCCCTTAAAAATATTTACTAAGATTTTAATTTCCAATTTCTACAATTCTGCCTCAGGAGCATATGTTCATCCTTGTGTCTTCTGAGCAATCTGGGCTTCTGATACTCCTTGGAAGTATAGCTACTTGGTTATAAAACGTGGGACAGGACTGAAGTCTGTGCCCTGAACCGCAGCAGATGTGGGGGTGTAGAGGGACAGAATAAGCCTCAAAAAGCAGGGGCTTGGGTATCAGAAAGCCACTATCCGAGACTTGTGGTGCTGCCACTACACCATGCAACTCTCGGGCCAGGATTTCAGCTTTCCACACACGGGAAGAAGCCGCAGCAAAGGGCGTGGAGAAAGGTGCTCTACTACCCATGCAGACGAGAGCAAGAGCGCTTAGAGAACTGAATGACCGGGACAACCAGTTCTCACTTCTTACCCCGGTTAACTCTTCTCTCATGCAGGGCTCGAAAGCTTCCCTCATACCGAAGGCTTCCACTGCAGCGCTGAGGGCTGTGTGCACGCATCTGGAGCGCGGATGGCCATAGCTGTACCAAGTCTGTATGCAGAGAGGAAGGTGAGATCTGAGAGGCTCCACGGCTGACAATGCCACTGTCACCCGAGCCCTCTGCTGGGCTGCGGCTGCTCCGCACTCTTGCGTGTCACTCTTCCGTGATCTTCACCTTTAGCAGGTGCTTGCTATGCTTTCTCCTTCTGGTTGTTTCGGTTGTGCCTTGTCCTAGAATCCGTGTTCCTTTAGCTTCTCAGATCCTGCAAGCCTAATTGTAAGGGAAGGAGTTAGCAGTGAATTTACCAGCTAGACAGAAACCGGAAGCAGTGCAAGGTTTTCTAACATACACATCTGAGGAACTTCTTTTTATATGCTGCCTAATTGCTCTTGGTCATCAAAAAACATATTTTTTTATGCTCAGCAAAGGAAAAAATAGTAGAAATGTCTTTAGTCTTCTTACTGAACCTTCCAAATTCCATGTTGTTTAGATAGTGATGGATTGTTGATTTGCTAACATTTAAAAATATTAGAAAGGGGCTGGAGAGATAGCTCAGCAGACTAAAGTGCCTACTTAGACAAGATTATGCTAGTGCAGCAACGAGGGGCCTATCTCCTGCACCATGTGCCACTCTATCCCTGCCTCCAGGGTGGACTGAGCCGGCCACGGAGTCCTGATGTGGTGGCTCATGCCTGTAATCCCAGTCCTGGAGAGGCTGAAAACAGGGGGATCACTAGAGTCCAAGCTGCATAGTGAGACCCTGTAACAACCAAATACATTTTTAAAAAATGAGGAAACTTTTTCTATAATTTAACACTTAGATAAATAGAATGTGGTTAGACTGGTGAACATTTTAATATTTTTAGCTTTTTATGTTTAACTTTAATCTATAGTTCATATTGTAAATCATTAGGGATTATTAATTAATGAGAAAAACAAATATACAAGTTAATGCTATGTGTTTATATGAAGTCCATGCTTTAGAAAAGACATAACAGTGACTGTGAGCTCCAATCACTCAAAGTAGCCACAATAATTAATGTCAAAAGTTGGAGTTATGCCTGTGACCTTTAAAACTTCATTGTTACATTACATGCTTCCTTGCTATTGGTTCTAAAAATATAAGGAAATGAAAGTGGTAACTGTAATATTTTTTCAGTACCATCTAAATCATTAGAGACACAGAGGTAAAATTTATGTCATCATCAAGAACTTATGAAGAATAAGTAGATTGAATAATGGCTACCTTCTCACTATAGAACTCACAACACTGAGTGAGGGTTACGTTTGTGAGTCATTACAGTTCTATGCTTGGATCAGTATAGAATGTAGACTTTTGTTGTTTAAATACTGTGAAGTATCTCTGAGAGCCAACTTAAGGTGAAGATTTTTAACAGCATCAGTTCCTCTGGAATATATGTGTTCACCCTTTTTGGTCGAACAGCTTTCCTCATTGATTCTGATAAATTCATCTTTACTGTGAGCTATAGATCTAGAGGTTTTTTAGTAGTGTCAGTGGTACCATTCCTATAATCAGCTACTTTTTCTGTAATTGCATTTTTCATTCAATCTAAATTCAGTTTAGTTGTCACTTTTGGTTATCTTCACTTTCCTATTTGTTAGCCCACTCCCTCTTTGATTATCCATTTCTACAATTTTTTTCCATGTGTGTATGTGGTACAGGGTCTCACTATGCAGCTTGGACTCATAAGGATCCTCCTGTTTTCAGCCTCCCCAGTGCTGTGATTGCAGGCCTGCTCTACTACTCCCAAATTCATTTGCAGGCTCAGCATGCCCCAGGGGCAGGGCTGGTGCAGCACTTGCTAAAGCAGGCACCTAGTCCACTGAGCTAGCTTGTTGGCCCCCATTTCTGTAATTGTTGCATGCATTTATCTCTGGGCGTTGAGGAGCCATCATACATAAATTCATTTCTGTCCATGCACGAGCTGAAAAACTAGTGGATGGTGACATCATCAGGAGCTCCGAGAGAAGTGGCACACGTGGTCATTTATCCTGATGTGTGTTATGTTATTTCCATAATGTTTTATGCATGAAGAAGCTAGCAGAAGAGTTTATGCAATGACAGTTAATATATCAGAATTGTTAGAAGAAAGCTATTTTTACTTCAACAGTTATTACTTAAGACAGAATAACACTGACTGAAAAGATACATACAGGAAATGTGTGCAGTGAGAACTGCCTGAATACTTTTTGCTTTAGAGGTGATCATGAAGCTGGATGAGTCCGACACTATTAAATATGGCCCTCACATCTCAGCTAGAGGAGGTGTTTGATGGATGGCTTCAGGCACTAAGCTCTGCACCTACAACTGAGCTCCTCCCAGGGCTGTGCTTGCCTGGGCTGCTGCTAGCCAAACACTCAACCTGGCACAAAGCAGAAGGTGACCCTTCTCTGTCCAGTGAGTGACCTTGGCTGAAAGGAGCCTCATCAGCTTAACTGAGCTATGTTGAACAGAAGGTGGTAGTTTTTTCAATCTAACATTTCCCTTCCTTCGCTTTGTAGGACTCACACCTACACTGTGGTTCAACAACTTTCCCACCTTTCCAAGTATTTCTTCTAGTCACCACTGCACATCTTATCTCATTTTGTTCTCTATGGTCCTAAATAGACAAAAGTTGTTTTGAGTGTGATACAAGAAACAGTGATTTGAATAATATGTATTTGGAACTTGGTCTGTCAGAGAGAATTGTTGCAAGTTGTATGGAGAATGAAGACAGTCCTTTGCTCCAGATTTCACAGCTAGAGACCTGGGAAAACATCCAGGTGAAGTACTAATGGCTACCAATGTGGTGACTGGAGCTTGTGGAAAGAAATCTCTAGATACTATAACCAGTTATTAGAAAGTTGTCTAGTTACTCCAAGGAGGGATGAGAAATTGAGAAGTCTTAATAAACATCTACAAATTAATAAAAAAGGGTTTCTCTCTCTTGAATTGAAAGAGTACAGGTAGGACTGTGGATGTGGTTCAAAGGTAGAATTCTTGCCTATTATGAGTGAGGCCCTGGGTATGGTCCCCAGTACTGAAAAAAAAAGAAAAAAAAGGATCCCCAGTACTGAGATGGGATGCATAGAAGAGAAAGAGGCAGAAACAGAGAGAGAGAGAGAGAGAGAGAGAGAGAGAGAGAGAGAGAGAGAGAGAGAGAGAGAGAACATAGGCAAACAGATGTGGCTTACCAAGCAGCCTGATCATCCATTTGTGTCACAGTGAAGCAAGCAGGGCAGCGAGCTCCCCGACCCTGTATATCATGGCTACATGGTACTCCCAGAACTTACAGAACTTGTAACCATGGCTCACCCTCCCTAAGCAGAAGCCACACAAAATAGGAGCTCCCCAGTAGCTGTGCTACTTGCTCTTCTGGATCCAAGCCTGTAGTAACCAGATAAGAGTGTGTGTGTGTGTGTGTGTGTGTGTGTGTGTGTGTGTGTTTATGACTGAACCCATGGCCTTCACTGAATTATATCATCAGCTTTTTTAAAGAAGAATTTTGAGGTGGGCCAGATTGCTCAGCAGATTAAAGCACCTCCTTAGGCAGATGCAGGAGCCCGGGTTGGATCCCTGACCTGTTCTGCCAGCCCCACCCTCGGGACAATCTGAGAGGGAGATTCAGACTGAGTGTGGTGGCACACACCTGTAATCGTAGTGCTTAGGAGCCTGAAAAACAAGAAGGATTACTATAAGTCCGATCTGTTTAGTGAGACCCAGTAGACCTTCCACTAGCTATATAAAAAAATAAATAAATAAAATAAAATAAAGAAAAAAAGAATTAAAAAGAATTTTGATGTAGAATTTCACTGAGTCACTAAGTTGCTCAGACTGGGTTCAAACTTGAAATTCTTCTGCTTCACACTTCAAGCGAATCAGGATTGTAATAATGCATGATTATGCCAAGTTTTTACTCTTTTCAAAATCTGATAGTATTTCCTATCTGGTAGGAAGGGCAGAAAGTTTTGATAACATACTGTGGCACTCAGGAGGATGGGGTGTTAGGATTGAAAATTTGAAGCCAGCCTGAACTACATAGTGAGACACTGTCTCATAAAAGCAAAAAGAAGAAAGAGCCAGTAATGGTGGGACGCTGCAGAAAACATATAGGAACTTCATTTTTCCCAAAGGAGGGGCAAAGAGAATAGACTGCTCAGGATAGGTCAGGTGTGAAGTGGGGTTATGAACCCTGGCTGAGAAGGCTTCATGGGGAGAGAAGAGGAGCAATTGCCCGTGTACCACCACAGAGGCCTTCCAGCACATGGTGTTATGGGAAGCGGAAAACAACTCAGTATATATATTTTTAAAAAACATATTCTTATGTTTCTTGTTCGTCTTCTAGCAAAATATAATATGCATGAAGGCAAGGATTTTAAAATTTAGTTCATGACATCTGGGATCTTGAACACAGCCTCCTATACACTTGGTAGGGATTACATAAAAATGAACAAAGAAATTAAATATTTAACAGTTTCAATTTCAGAGTTACCTTTCCATAGTTGAGTCTTTTTATAGATCCAGAAATTCCTAATTTTTCCTACAAAAGTCCCTAAATTACATCTCAGCCTGACTTTATACACTGACATAAACCTAGAAACCGCAGACAAGCTGGGGACATCCTACATTTGACCATCATTGACTCTGCTCCCTAAAACCAGGACTCTATTTGTCTGGAAACATCTAATACCTTTCCACAGACATCAGTTTTGTTCTCCACCTAGACATGATCTGCTTTGACAGGAACTGTACAGAGCATTTGGCATAGTCTTAACTATTTTGTAAAGGCATAAAACCTAGTTTGGGTGTACCAACTCAGTGCACTTTTACTGTACTGTGCATATACTTCAACTCAGTATACTTGTATGAAGTATACACACATGTAACATGCACAGTGACTAAAAATACCATGAACGAGATGGAAGTGGTGGTGAGCATACTGCATGTGGTGATTAAAGGTCTGCCCTCTGTGAAGAAGGCTCTGAGTAACCCCAAATAATTTTTAGCTATGTAGGGAGGGAGGATTTGTTATGTGGCTACACTTTTATATATGTACCAAGATAGTTATCCTTATTTTATTAAGGTTGGAAGAAACAAGTGAATGAATTTTCAATAAAAGCACAGCATGAATCTTTTCTCATGATTAGAGAAATATCAGGTAGCAAAATATATGAAACTTACCACAAAAAACCATAAAGTTGTTAAGGAAATCTTTGCAGTCCAAATTTTTTGAATAACTTACATTTCTTCTTAGAAATTGGACTTCATAAGAAACTAGGCTGACCAAAAATAATACAACCAATGTCACCTGCCACTGCCGTATGATTTTCTTTTTGTTCCTATAAATTGGAACCTATATATTTTTAATACATGTTTTGTTTTACTTTTTTTCATTGAGAGAGCAAGCAATTAGAAGGTTTGTTCCATTAAGTAACTAGGAAAGATTGGAATGTACTTCAAATGTTATTCTCACCATTAGTTAATGTTTTAGATGGAAAGCTAAAGACGCATAAGGCAGAAAGATTTTTTTAAAAAAACAACTCTTTAGGTTGATTTGAAGTGTGGGGAAGTAAATCACATTTTTATTTCCTGGAGTAGCTCCTAGGATTCCCTTAACTGGTGAGTTAAATATCATTTTTATACCTTTATTATATTTTTGATGGGCCATTAAAAATGGATTCAACGAGAACTGCAAATATGATGCCGTGTTTAAGTAGAATTTGATTGATCAGTGGAAAACAGTTTTGTCATGATTCTAAATGAATTTCACATGAATATGGTCTACCCAACTCCAGATGCTTCATAAAAGCCATCAGTATAATGAATTAGATAGAAATATGAGGCTTTCATATGGTATTTTGACCCCAGCTGGTAATATGACTGTGACCAGAGGCAAGAATTTCTAAAATACTAAATACAGTTGGAATAGCAGCAACAGGTATTAGTCTCAGCTATCATGATATCAGATTTTCATCTCTTACAGGCAGGCACTACATGAAGAATAAATACAAGCAGTGCTGTCAGATGCTTCTCAAGTCTGCAGTTTTTACGTCCAGATGCAGAGAATCTAACTCCTTACTTGCCTAACAAAAAGAGAACCTAGAAAATGTGTTGAGAAAGAGAAGTAGTAGGATAACAAACCCAACTTCCCTGCAGAATTTCTCCAGCGTGACTCAGTGTGGTGCACTGACAGTCAGCCTGCCCATCCCCCACGGTCACAGAGGAAGAGGTAAAAGACAACCAGCAGCTGTTTGCCTTTCTCTTGAGGCTTAGGAGGAAATGGGCTTACATTGGAACAAGAGGGATTTAGAGGGCTATAGTGAAGGATTTTTACCCCAAGATCCAAGATGATGCTTTCTCACGATCAGCAGCACAATCATGTCCCCTGCTTTGGTGGTTTGTGTGTGTGTGTGTGTGTGTGTGTGTGTGTGTGTGTGTGTGTGTGTGCAGAATACAATCTTTTCCCATTTCCAATTTACAGCCCAGTGGTCCCCCTGTGTGTCAGAGGACCATAGAAGGGCTCATTTAGATCCCAGTACCTGTTAGGTAGAGAGACTAATAAGATCTTTCTGCAAATCATTTGAGTGAGAATTATGTCAGCTTACTATTATATCCTTTTGATCAAATGATGCTATTTTAATAAACTTTTATGAATAAAAATGATAAAATTTGTTGTGATTTAATATTTCTCATTTGTTTCTGATTAAATTTATGTCAAAACTTAAATCAAATGGAAAAAAAATAAAGAATTAAAAAGAAGCTTCTGGTGATTAAAAGGCAGGAATCCACCTTGTTTCAGAAGGGGAAGCAATGTGTTAAACTAGAGCTGGGATGCAGAGTCATTTGGGCTTGAAGTCTAACTTTACATACTGTCCTTGCCACTTTTACTGGCCTCCCTCAGCCTTTACTTGACTTGTTTAAAAGTAATGACAAGCACGCAGACCTGGGCTCTGGCTGGGAAGGGATCTGGCGAACTTGTGGAAAGTCTTGTACACAAGTCGGTCCTCTTAAGAAAAAATACACACACACACGAGAGTTAGGATAAATATACAGCTACTTTCTCTTAGTTCATTGAGAATAAGTTTGTGTTAATAGTGTTTAGACAAGATTTCACGTCTGCATCTTGTCCTCTGAACAACTATTATGAAGACAACAATATGCAATGTATTAATTATTGTAACCATCCTACTAACCTGTTTTGAAACTGTTTCATTGCTATTTTATCTTTTTTCTCATTAAAGTGGATAAAAAGAATTTTTTAAAATGATAATATTCAACTTGCAAACTGGTTGAGAATGAGAAAAGAAGTAAATGTACCAGGAAAAACCCAACAAACTTATAGTATGATGAAACTGAATAAAAAAGAAATTTTGTGGAGTAGGGAGCCAAATTGACAGTGTCACATAACCATTGCCTCTTAAATGTCCTGCATTTTCTGTTTGTCTTCATTACATAAATAGAAAGGACTTATTTGCCAAACAGACACCACAGAATAAGTAGGTTTTACTGGTGGCAGAGATTTTATTTAATGTTTGCTTTCTCTGCCTTCTTGGTTACTATTTGATCAAAGCAATTTTACCATAGTAATCTATCTAGCTAGTTATGTATAGGATCCATGTGTTATTATTTACTTATTGGCTTCTCAAGACTTAAACAGTCTTTAACTCTGTTAAATAATAAATATGATATGGTTCTTACAGCATGCTTTCCACATATCCTGGACTTTTCTCCCCAGCTTTTTCCTAATACATCAGTCCTACAAAGGAGACAGCAGGAGCCCCAAGTCTGCATTATGCCAAATTCTCTGATTTCCCTCAAGGTGGATGTTCTGTCGTGTGGCCCATAGTCAGAGATAGGTGCTATGATATTGTCTCGCTGAGGTTTGCAGGTGCTTTAGGGGTGCAGGAAGTGCAGAGTGACTTGATCCATCCTGGTGGAAAAGGTTCATGTGGGCTGCCCAGAAATGGCGGCAGTTGCAAGGCAGATAATGATTCAGCGTAGAACTTTAGTGGCTTTTCTGAGATCCTGTCAGCTTGGCTGTCCACAAACATCTCCCTAGCAGCTTCTCTTTCTGTTCTTCTCCATCAGATCCACCACCCATACATTGAGCTTCTCTTTGAGGTTTTTGAATATGGATATCTCTGTACCACATTCAGAAGACTTAAACAGACAGACACACTACGGTGATAAGTGTCAGTGCACAGCAGTAGTGATTTATGTAATATTCTTGGAGTGACAAGAAGCATCTCTAGTAGATATTACAAGAAGGCACTCTCTTTTGATTGCTTTATTGTATTTTTTGCAGAGTTTAAGAAAAATCAGAAAATAATTGTGTGACTATATACTGGATCTTCTTTTGCGGCACAATGAGCTAAAAGAATAGGTTCTTTGTTTTCAAGGAAGAACTGTGTAGAAATTGATGAACTATACCACGTCCTCATATTAGGCAAGAATTTCTGAAGGTCTGAAGGGTTCATTCTCAGAAATGATTACTTAAAAGTTAAACTCAAGCCATGTGCCTTCCCAAGGGGCTGGCCAGGCCATTA